>VDFB02136131.1:0-18657 GCA_007258455.2 Sequoia sempervirens
CTTTATTAATAATTTAAGTGGCTCACCTTTTTATAAAGTTAGAATATTCCCTTTTATTAATTAAATATACTTAACCACTTAAACATTAATATCTCCCTCAATATTCAGTATTTTGACGTGCCGTCTGAAGTTGGGGTCAACACTGTATAACCCCCATGTGTCTAGGTGCCTTGACTAAAAATAGCATCACTGCCAGATTGACTTACTATAAATAGTAAGTCCCTCAAACTAAGCCAAACACTGATCTGCAAAGGCCTAGAACTAAACCCAATACTGAACTGAAGAAATGGAGTAACAACAATCTCCATTAAATGCCACTGAGACCCTCTATCCAAACATATTAGTCTACAAGGGTCCAAGTGATAGGCTAACCCATCGAACTCTGATGCTCATGAAAATGGGGACATTACAGGGGTGGAAGGTGGGGATGGTTAAGTTTAGGTGGGTGGGGTTTGGTTTAGTGGTGGGTTAGGTTAATTTTTTAAGATGGACCTAGAAATGGTGCTGAAATTTCCTAGAAGTGCTGAGGTGTTCCCTGAATCAGCATGGCTGTTTCCAGTACACCTCAGTGTTTCAGAGTGTTTTGGGTCTGTTTCCAGTATGTACCTTTGAATACAGTGAAACTGGGAGGTCTGGGGTCGTTTCTGTAACTTAGCTATTTACTACTAAACATTCTGGAGACTAATTAATGAGCTCTTTGACAAATTAACTCCTTTCACACCATACAGATTTTTCTTTGTACAAAATTATTTTCACTTTGATGATTTAACAATTCTGTTTTATGCTATCCTCTGCTTCTATTCTCTCTGCATTCTTTTAAGAATTGGGAATGACATAATACATACCAGACACAGACAAATGGAGAATTTCTTGGCCCAAAAGGCCTCTTCTAATTCTCTATGTGCATATTTATACAGTTCAAAAGAGGACACTTCTTTTTCCAAGTATATATGTCCTTATGTAACTGCCTAATAACCATCTGCATTTGTAACATTTGTGGGCATCATTTTTTTTTCTGAACTTTTGCCAGGTTGATGAGATAGATATATTGCCATGCTGATGACAAGTTTTGCTGACTCAGTAACATACTGGCACAAAAATGATGATTCGAACATGCTAAAGTCTAATACTGACATACTGAAACTCGCATCTGGATATTACATTCTGCCATGTTGTGACTGACATTTTGCCTTTCTTTTTGTTGGTGCTGAATTGTTATTGTGCCCTTTCTGGGTGTCAACATATCTCAGGAATTCCCTTGGTAGATTCCATTACCTAGAATTCATTTAGATCTTGTTATGGATCACAAGATTCTCCAATTACATGGCTTAAATGAGGATTAATGGTTGTAATAGAAACAAGACAGTTGTATTGCTTTCTTCTTAACATCAAAAACAAGCAATTAGTTGCTTTTTGTGAGTACTTTTTGAGATAAATATGGATGGGTAGGTTTTGAAGCATGGTTACTAAACTCAGACTTAGCAGGCTTATTTTGACTTGGACTAGGAAGTTAAAAAAAAGAAGGTGATTAATAGAGATATTTTGATTAAGTGTATGTTTCTCCATGTTCTCTAGATCAACTTTAGAGACATAAAACACTAATCAATTACATGCTACTTTGCTCATATACATAAGTGCATATTAAAAAATGAGTACAAAATCGGATTTGAGTTGAAGGGAACAATATTTTTAAGTAGATAAATATTCATAAGTGTTTTTAGTTGTATACAAATCATGGATTAAGATATGCATGGCATAAAAAATGAAAAGTACAATGTGGAGTCATGGACTAATGTCAAGAGGAACCTACATTGCTTGGCCCAATATCACTAGGCTCAACATCACTAGCTCCACAATGCATCTCAGATTCACCCTCCATTATGTTGTAGCCGTGATACCTAAACATTTGCAAAAAGCATCTATGAGCTCCGCTCAAGCTCTTTCCTCCTTCCCCACCATTACTATTGCTCATGTGTGAAGCTTAGCTTTATCAACACATGCATGGCTGTTATTTGTAAACACAAGGTCTTCAGCCTTGGTGATCTGAGTTGATAATGGATCTACCTCCTCCAATGCAATGTGCTTAACTTAGAGTCCAAGATTTACATTACGATAGAGGTGAAAGTTGTAAACATTGACAAGATTGTTCAACCTTTGCATTGCCAATCTATTGTGCTTCTTGGAGTGTATGTGCTCAAACATACTTTTGTTGTTTTTGCATCTTGAAGTGTTACGAGTTTAGACTGACACATGCATTTGACAATTTTTTTAAGGATTTGCAACGTAGCACCAAATATTTCCCACCATCCATATGAAACTATCTTACCGGATTTGCTCAGGAAGGCCCCGAGTTCGAGTCGGGTACGGAATTCGGGTCCGATTCGTGGAAATTCGCCCTGGGTCCGTATTTTGGACTGTGGGTTCGGCTAGGGTCCGGACCCATGACTGTGGGTCTGGATAGGGTTCGAAAATTTCGAACCTGGTTCGAACCCGGGTTCTATTCCGCGCCCAGGCACGTTTTTTCACTTTTTTTTTCATTTTTTTAATACTTTTTTGACTCGTTTTTTACTTTTAATGACTTTTTTATTATTTCTAACCCTAATACTTGCCTCAAAAACATGAAATAGGTAAAGTGAAACTCATTTACCAATTTGTGAATGAGAAAAAAGGATTTTTTGCCTCCATTGCTGAACTTTATCTTTTGCTTGCACAAGCTGGAATAGACTTGAAGGCTGATCATAGATTGTTCAAAGTTGATTGTTGTGCTATTCCTAAGCACTTGCAAGTGTCTATTCATTGCTAAGAAGATCGTAGAGCAAGATTTCTTCAAAAGAGGTAGGTTTTTTGAAGTTTTTTGATTATTTTTTTTACATTTTTTTTCACAAGTGAACTTCAACTCTTTTGTTTTGTTTTTTAGTTATTGTTTTGTTTTACTTTTCATTCCTCTAAATGTCTATAACACATGCTCAATTTTTTCATTTTTTTGAAATTAATTAAGTCTTTTAGTTTCAAATTCAATGAATCAATACCAAAATTTCAATATGTTGTGCCTTAGGTATTCACTATTCCGTATTACAATGGCAACCGGTACCTTCTCAGGCTCAATCCAATCTCGTTTCAAAATAAACCTAGCCTCTCCCCTTTGGAAATATGTAGAAATGGTTCAGCAACTTCCAGGCGGTGGAGGATATGTTTGGATTTGTAGTCATTGCAATGTTCAATATTCGAGCTCATACAGTCGAGTAAAAGGGCACTTGTGCGGGATCCCTGAAACAGGCATCAAAAATTGTCCAGGTGAAAACAACGATGGCATTCCAAAAGATATAGTGTTGAAATATATTGCTGGGCAAGAAAAGGCAGACCAAAAAACAACCAATGGTAAAACAAGCCATCATTTGAAGAAAGGATCTCGATCCATGAAACCCCCTACACCACCTTATTTTCCACCTACAGAAAGCCATCCATTTATGGACATCCCTCAAGAGCAAACCATGCCCTCTTCAAATAAAAGATCTAAGGGACCATTGGAAGCTTCATTTTAGAATGAGGCAAGAGAGATTGCTGATCAAGACATAGCAAGATGTGTCTATGCCAATGGATTGGCATTCAATGTTGTTCGTTCACCATATTGGCAAAAAATGATGAAATCTATTAATGAGGCTCCAAAGGGTGGGGCCTTGGTTTGAGAAGGTCATCGTTGCACCTTATTGGAGAAAAGAATTGGAAACATGTGAGACTCTTTGAAGCCCATAAAGGGATTAGGTAGCAGATCGAAAGCGAGGTGACCATAGTTTCGTGGATGGAAAGATGCAGAAATGCGCCCATTGATCAATGTTATTAAACGTGATATTCCCTAAAGGGGCAAAGTGTTTTTTTGAGGCAGAGTGGATTGTGAAGGGCAATTGAAAGATGGTGCATTTATTCTTGACGCATCCTTTGCCAAGCTATTGTGAAGAAGTGGGCCCATCAAAATGTTATGCAAGTTGTAACCGACAATGCCAAAAATTGTAGGGCTGCTGGGTTATTGGTTGAGGAGAAGTATCCACACATTTTTGGACACCTTGTGCTGTCCACTCCCTCAATCTAATGCTACAAAAAATTGGATCCAAAATTGAATGGATCAAACAGGTGTATGCCGAAGGCGAAGACATCCAAATGTTTGTCACCAACCACCATATGATGCAAGGAATATTTAGACAATTCTCTAAATTGGAGTTGTTGAAGGTAAGTTAATTCTCAATATTTTAAAATTTTTGAATTTTCTTTAAATTTTAATTTTTAAATTTTGATTTTGTATATTTAAATTATATTTTAATTTTAATTTTGGTGATTTTTTTCAAGCGAGGTTGCAGAGACTTGTTTTTCCTCCAACTTCTAATTGTGTTAGGGCGATATAAAAGGTTAGTAGTACTATATTGCCATTAGTATCGACTAATTATATAGGGTTGTATGGAGGCAATCTAGCAATGAAAGGGAAAATAGGATCAAGCAAAGGGTCCTAGATGATGGTTGGTGGGATCGTGTTGAGTATCTTGTCAGTTTCACCGAGCCCATACTGAGCATGATCCGTTACACTGACTTGGATAGACCTTGTTTGGGCGAAGTATATGATGGTATCGACTAAATGATTGAGAAGATGAGATCCATCATCAATGCAAAAGAGGAAGATCCTGAAGAAAAATTCTTCAAAGAGCTACAGGAAATCATGGTTGATAGATGGAACAAAATGACCACTCCCTTGCATCTTCTCGCTTTTGCGTTGAGTCCCAAATATTATAGCCCTGAGATACTTTCTGCTTCATCAAGAGTTGCTCCATATAGGGATGGTGAAGTGGCCCAAGGGTACAAGGCAGCGATTCATAGAATCTTCACTGATCGTGACCAACGCGATCGAGTGAGGGCTGAGTTTATGGCTTTTGCATGCTCTGGGAGTGTTGATCAGAATATGGATGCTCTTCGAGACAAGTGTAGGGTGGATGCTCATAGTTGGTGGTACTTCCATGGGCAAGAATACATGCACCTCCAACCTATTGCAATAAAAGTTTTATCCCAAGTAAGTTTTATAATTTATATTTGTAATTTTAATTTTAATTAATAATTTTGTTTAGTTAAATTTTGTAACTCTTAACTATTTATTAATTTAATTTGGTCTTAATAGGTTGCTAGTTCATCCTCTTCTAAGAGGAATTGGAGCACATACTCCTTCATCCACTCAATAAAACGCAATAGGCTACATTCAAAAAAGGCTGAGGACTTGGTGTATGTGCATTCAAACCTGCGCCTCCTTACACACAAACATAGTTCCTACAAAGAAGGAGACACAAGGAGGTGGGATATTGAGTCAGAGCAGCTTGACTTGGATGCTTCCACAAGTCACTTAGCTGCACTTGATATTGATGATGACTATCAGCCTAAAGCAACTACTGAGCATGAGAGTGGTAGTGTCAGTGCTAGTGTCGGTGCTAGTGGCAGTGCTTGTGCGAGTGCCACTAATGCTCTTTGTGGTTCTACACAAAATGTAGCATCTAATGTTGCTAATGATGCTGCTTTTTTTTATGACCCATATGATTTAGATTGACATTGTAAACACTTGACATTTTTATGTTTGAAGTTTGAACTTTAATTTATAATTCTATATCATGACATTTGACTTTTGAGTATAAAGTGGTGGTGTATTTTTGCTATGTTATTTGACTATTAATATGGTGGTGTATTCTGAACTTAAATACTGCTGCAAATATGTATATATTTCTGATTTTTATATGTTTTTGTATTACCGAACCCAAAACGAACCCAACCTCAAAAAAAAAATTTCCCGAACCGGCGAACCAGGTTCTCGAACCTGAACCCGAACCCAAAACCAAACCGGTAACTTAGGCATAAAACATAAAAATGATAACTACTACCATAACATAAACAAATATGAAACATTCAACCTTAAATCTGATTTTATTTGCACTATATCAAGTCTGAATACATTGCATTACAGGTCTGATATAAGTCTGATTTGATTACAGCAGCAGACATTTCCTTCAAAATCTAATTTATATTGATTCCCAATGAAATACAAACATACCTGGATCATTGGCTACAATAATAAGTTTAATGACATTTATTATGTTGTTATACTACTGCTCTTGCGATTTATTTACATATTGATATTGTTGTTATCAATTATTAATTTATTGACATATCTCTCTCTCTCTTTCCCTCTCTCTCTATAACATATTAATAAATTTTGAAAAGATCATATATATATACTCTATATGTATGTATGCATGTATTTTGTATGTCACTGTCCCCTACCATCCCCTAAAAATGCCCCCCTAGGAAATGTTCCGGAAACACGTCCCCTGCTGTCCCCCCGTTCCCATCCCCGAAACACCATGGAACATAGGTATTTAATAGTTTTGTTAAAGAATATAATATATAATAATAATAAGTAGTATAATTATATTATTTATAATTATTTTTTTATTATAAAAAATATACATTATATATTAATTATGCTAATATATACTTAACTACGTAGGATTAAGGATGCCGTAATGTTAAAACCTAAATGTGCTCATTATTAATTATTAACATCTTGACTGTAATTTTCATTTTAATAAACATACACTAAAACCTTCGTCGAAACCTTATTTTCAAGCTTTAGCTCGCCAAATTGGAGAAGTGAAAGGTCAATACCAGTGAGGAAGAGTTTGGAGGAGCGGAAACCAATAGTGGTGGAGAAAGCAGCAAAAAAATGACGAAAAACAGCTGGAAAAATGGCTAAAAATGATGAACAGCTGAGATTCATTTAATCGTCTTGCATTGATACAGACGCAAGATAGCCTTCGATTAATAAAAAATAATCGGTTTTCAGTGTCACTGTTCATACTGGCGATTAAAGGTAGCATTTACTCGTTTCTCTGAAAAGTTGGTGATTAATCTCCCAATTGGTGATTAACCAGTGATTATGTAATGAGTAATCTATGGGTGCATGGACAAAGTGAAATTTTAAGTGATTAATGCCTTCACTAAATTTGGTTTTGCAATAATTGCAAATTAATTTCCTTTTCTTAGCACCTGGGCTGACATGTTTCCAACAAGGATCCTTTCTTATTGTTGTTGACATTATGACAATTTGCAAGTATGCTACAAGAGGAAAAAAGGGAAAACTTTTAACATTTGTACATTAAAAAAGGAGAGAGCTGGGAAAAAATATGGATTATGGAGTAAGAGAAAATAAGCCCTCCTCTTTTTGGTTTCATGATAAAAAGAGAAAACAAAAATATAAATTGGAATGGTAAATGAAAAAACAGAAAAAAGGAAAAGAAAGACATACCTCTTCAAATTTTCTGGGCTTCCAAATGGATTATGGGTTTCTTCCAAAATTGCAAATACACCCCAACATCACTGTTTGCTGCTGTTTTTTGTTTGCTATGTATTTTCTTGCTGTGTGATGTCTTTTTGTTTTTGCTTCTGTGACGTTTTTTTGTCTTGCCAGCATGCATTTAGGGTTTTCAATTTTTAGTTAGTTGTTTTTTGATTTTCTCTCCCATGATGCATGTGAAGGGAAAGTCCCACTGGTGGGACTTGCAAGTTTAGGGATCTCAAATGAGTTTCTCAGAGGCTCGCCCAGTTTTTTTCTGGGTTGGCAGGCTTTTTTTAGTTGCCAAACCTGGGACTCAAAACCGGTGAGTTTGGTAACACTCATTCGTAGTCTGTAAGTTGCAATTTAATGGGATGCCCTTTTTATTTGATGAGGTATTTCTTTGATTTTGTGGTCTGCCACACTCTTTCATAGGACCTTGCTTTCAGGGTAGATTCAAATGATAACTAACTTTATGGAGCAGTGCCTTATCTTGATTCTAATTTTTGAAATGTTATGAAGTGGGCTTGCTGCAGCATATAGACTTAAGTGTCAAGGTGTGGCAGTTATGATCTTTGAAGCTGATGAAAGAATTGGAGGTAAAATAATGAGCATTTCACAAGATGGCCTCATATGGGAGAAGGGGGCTAACACGATGGTAAGTAAATTGATTTATGTTTTTTAGTTGTATCACACAAGAAATCAATTGAGAAAATATTTTTAATAATAACTGTTATAAATATATGGTATAGCTTTGGGAAGAAATTTCCCAGGGCTTGCTTCTTTGCTTCTACGTTTGATGTCCGTGTTTCGTTGTTCATTCAATTAAGTATTTTGTGATAAAATATTTACATGATGACACTAAGTGGTTATATACATCGATTTGGGTCAAAAAGGTACATATTTATGACAAATGGCATACATTTTTGCTTCTCTTGACAGTTTCCATTATCTTCCTTGAAGAATTTTCATTTGGTAAATGCAGACTGAGAGTGAACCGGAAGTCAAACAGTTGATCGATGAACTTGGAATTCGTGGACAACAACAATTTGTAATGTCTTGAACATTTTCTTTATTTTTGTAGACAATGAGTAGCCATTTCCCTTCTGAAGTCAATTTTGTGGACAATAACAGTTTGCATGTTCTTGAGAATTTTCTTTATATCATTTTCTAGATAATTGCTGCTATTTCCACTCTGAAGTTGGTTTTCAAAAAAACTTTGTTCTGTATATTGTTTGCTTCAGGTTCTTCTTCCTTTTGATGTGCCAGAATGGTTTTCAGCAATAGCATCAAATGATATTCGTATAGATAATTGAGGTCTGATTGAATATCTGTGTTATCTGCCTACTAATGCTAACAGTAATAATACATTATGTAAATACAATAATAGGTAGTGATATGTATAGATATTACAATCAGATAATTAAAGGTTCATGGCCCCTACCACAGCCTTCTCATTAGGCCTTTTCAACTTAGATACACTAATAGAGGAAAACACAACCATAAATGTAGGAGATAAAGATTTTAAACTTGTCATATACTATAAGGGTCTTGTAAGCTTTTCATTAAAAAAACTCAACTTAGATAAACTAATTGAGGAAAATAAACCATAAGTAGAGGAGATAAACAATTTTAAATTGTCAACATAAAAGATTCAACTTATTGGAAGAATCACCTCTACAATATGTCACGAGCCTGCCACAACAGACATTTTTGAAAAGCAGCAGCAACCCAAGATTTTAAAAGGGATACTTTGACATGATACCATGATTACAGGACTTGTTGAGGCTTCTGAGTCCAAGTCTGAGCAGGTCCAAACAAGCCTTGTTGGTTCATTTTGCCAGATTTGGCAAGTGTGGCTGTGTGTGGGGTGAGTCCAGGATGAGCTTTTTTTATATATCATGTTTTTCCAAAATTACCAAGTTTGTGCCGAGTCTGAAACTGAGTCAAAGAATCAGCCTGCCGAGTCTGTGCCAGGTCTGAGTTTGGAACACTGCACTATACCTTCAAACTTACTTTGGTTTGAAAAATTTGTTCTCCTAAGAAGAGCTTCAAATCATTCTATAAGTTGGAAAAAGGGAAAATATTGATCAAGAGGGCTATTTAGAGTCATTATCAATATATAAAATAGGAGTTTCTAAATACAGCAAACAAAAATGTAGAGCTAAGGCTATATAACAACTACGAATCACAAACTCATAAACATAACTCCATCTGTGCACCTTTGTAGAGGACCTAAGTCAATTTAAGGCTGCTGAGAAGATCCTTGCAATGAAGTTATTATTGCCTTAAGTAGGCCTCCACTTGGCAAGGAGAGATTCAAATGTCTAGTAAATTGTGAAACTATTAAAAGAAATTCTTAAACTAAAGGCAAGGCACAATATATGAATTGTCCTGAGAATAAGCCTATGATATCATAGTTCATACTTTCATAACCATAAACAACTTGCCTTCAATATCAGACCACCCCTTATTTGCAAATCATCAGTTTTTGTTATTCATTTTTTGAATTTCCAATCATGTAGAAATGAACTATTGAACAAACTAGTTTTCTCTTTTTCCCAACCTGGCATTAATGCCTGTATTAAATTCATCCTTAATGTTGATTGAGCATATTAGCATAATGCCAATCCTATTCTCCATCACTTTTAATTTAAATATACAAAATGCACTTCATCAATGACACCATTCAAATCAATTATATTTAATTTAAGAGTGTAAATTTCGAGGCACAAAAAGGGACTGACACATGATTGATCATATAAATGACATCAACAAGTATTGTCCTTGCATTGACAGTCTTATGGATGTGTTTTTTCTTATTGTTATCTTTTTTAGCATTTTAATTCGTCTCTTGTGAGACAACAAAAAACAGAGCACCATATAAGGATGAACTTCTCTTCAAATTCAGAGGGGAAACTCCTTGGAAAGATAAAATAACTCTAGATCTAAGTTATAAACAAAATATGTAGTTATTAACACTATACAATTTTCTCCAGGGAGTTTGCATGAAGGAAATAACTGAAATTAAATTCTGTCCTATCATTTGATCTCATGAAATGGTCACAAGACCTGAAAGGTTCTTTTCTCACAAGCAAGGTATTTTTTATAGTAAAATATATGCAATTTGATGAAACAATCAACTTCATTAAAATCAACAAATGCTTTCTTACTGGCTGGAAACAGAGACCAACAGATCTGCACACATGAGAAAAGATAAGTAAACTACTTATAACTCATGACTACAATGAAAGATTTCAAGAACATGAATCACTTAGAAGCACGCATAGTTATTGGTAAGATGAATCACAGCATTAATACAAAGCTTAAAACTGTTCTTCACTTATAATTCACTAAATAAAATCTAACACACTAAATACACATGAAACTTAGATTGAATGCATGAATGCCAATTTTTGCAGCATAAGCTTAACTTCAACTATCATTAACCATCACTTGTGTGCAAAACACTTGTTAATATGTTTACAATATCTCCTATTTGGAATTTTAGAATAATAATTATTTATCTCCAAAAGTAATTTTTTAAAGAAAACCTCTAAAAGCTAAAGAAAAACTAAGAAATAATCTAAAGCAAAACTAATCTAAATGTTGAAGAGATTAAATTTCTTTCAGATTATAGTCAGAATATTGAACTTGATAAATCTGAAGTTGATGCCAAATCAATATTAAAATACTGATCATGAATTCACAAGTCTGAAAGTTTCTTAGTGGTATTCGATCTACAAGAGCAGAACATTTATTGATTTCGATATCTTCAAATGTAGATCAGATCTGCATTAAATATCAAATGGGAGACACGTTCTATGAGCGGACATGTCTCCACGAAGTGGAGGCATGTCTACTCATGGGATGTGTCTCTTGGATTGTGCCAATTCGACTAACTAAACACCTGATCATTAAATTGGAGTTAGTTACTTAATAATCATAAATGCTTACTAAGTTCGATCTGATTTTATTTTGCACAAATGAATTATATCCAATTTGGAAATGATCACCGATAATGATGCTTGATCGGGATCCTATATGAAACACGAAATGCTATTAATCTGCAGTTAATAACCTCTAAATGCAGATCGATAGTATACTTGGAATGTAGTAGATTCCGATATAAATGATAATGTATACAATTAAAATACATATATATATATGTGTGTATACATATGTCAGTACATACTGACATAAATATACACACGCATATGATCATCATTTCTATACCTGACCGAAGCTACCATAATTCAACACTCCCTCTTAGCTAGGGAAGATAAACACTAACCAAGTATATAGTGATATCACCTTACTCGTGATATCAGAAGATATGGAATGCTTCTAAGAGAGTCAAGTCACTTGACATTCTTCATAACACATCTTCATTATGGTATGTGCACTGACATCAAGTCTCATGATGTCTACCATAATAAATCATGGCATATCCATGGATACATTTATCCACCATGATTATCCCATAAGGATCATAATGATCTTCAACTGATATCAAGTCTCATGAAATCTATCAAAATGTCCAAGAGATACTATCATGACATATCCATGGATATCAAGTCACATGATATCCATCATGATAGTGAAACTAATCATTGTAGAGTCGTCACTTTACAATGTCAAATACAAGTGTTCATTATCAGAAAGATCGTCACCTTTCAATAATGTACACAGGGGGTGAGCCCATACAGTCATGGAGTCACTCACATGACAAAAGAGTTTACACATTAAACATCTTTTAAATACATTAGTACAAAATAAACAATTTGAGTCTCAATCTCAACAATAACTTACATTTCAACCATACCAAGTTTCTTCCTGAAGTGTTCAACTTTAACTCTGGAGAGAGGCTTGGTGAGAATGTCTGCTGTTTGATCGTTTGTACTAATATATTCCAACTGGATCACATTCCTTTCTACCATGTCTCTTACATAGTGGTAAGGAATATCTATATGCTTTGATTTATCATGGAATACAAGTAATTCCATAAACAATTTCCGGAGCCATGCTGCTTCTCTTGCTCTCATAGAGGCTGCAATATATTCGGCTTCTGTTGTACTTAGTGCCACAAAAGATTGCTTCCTGCTACACTAGGATATCATCGCAGACCTCAACCTGAAACAACATCCAGAGGTACTTTTTCGATCATCTTCTTTAGGTTCAGTAGGCTCCCTCTGAATCTTCAAGCACTTGCATCAACCTCCTGACCTCATCGTCCAAGATTGCCTGCAACACTTGCTTTAGAGAAATGGTTTCCAACGCACACCTCTGTAGAGATTCAGGGCTGCCCTCTTCAACCTCATCCCAGATCACTCTATTCTGAATAGGTTTGCGGAGCTACCAATGTCAAATCCAGATGACAGTCTAGAGCAATTTTGATCTCAGCAACTGAAGGGATCTTCTAAGCATTTAGCACCTAGCTTTGCAATACAGTAATCTTCACTTCTTCAGTGAGTTACAAAACTCCCTCTGAAGGTTAAATTCTTCCTCTTCGAAGAGATGTCTTCAGCCATTCATTCGGTCTCATGGCTGCAACCAGTGTCTCCATTCTCTTCTTCTCTTGAAAGCAATCTCTTGGTCCATCCTAATGCACATTTAGAAGAGATTACTAATAGTTCTTTTAACTTAACTATTTCGAAGAGAAATACCACTGCTAGAAGCATACTCTGTCAATGTTATAGCATTAATTAACATTATTCAACCATGCAGTACTTATCTTAATGAAGCCAAAATTCTGTACGCAAAAACTGAGGGATCGATCAATGATCACAATATCTGCTCTCTCGGCCCTTTACAGTGGCGCCGATCGTTGCTGCTCTCAATGCAGACTCTTGTCTTCGATTGCAACAGATCGCACAACATTGGAGTTGAAATCTTCACGGGACTGGAACATTGTGTAAGATCATCATCTAATCTATATAAACTCGATGACCAGACAACACAAAATATGATTCAATTATCTTATCCCAGTTTCACATAAAAATATAAATGACAAAAGAAACAAATACTTATCTCTCAAAAATCAGACACTCCTCTTCAGGTCTGCATTTTTCCTGGGATCTGTATCAATTTTTTTTTTTATTCCTGAATGCTGATAAGCAGCAGTTGCTTCTTACATATCTCACATAAGTAGAAGTTCCTTCTCAAAAACGTGTTCTCCACCAGATGTTTTAGGCAGAGATATGTAATGAATAAGCCAACAGTAGATTATTATCTCCAGCAACAAACACAGGTAAGCACGCACACCCCCAGGGAGTATTAGATCTCAATAGTGCGATATGCTCTACCCTTAGCAGTGGCGTCACACAAAACCAATGACTCCTGAAGCCTGCACTAGTCCGAAAGATACACAATTTAATACTGCCCATGCACAGGAACTGATCCAGGAGAGATCATCAAGCCCGACGGGAACAAGCAACAGATGACAAGGTTGGGTGCGAATCACATTTCACATTTCGTCCCCTTCACGATAGAGGAAGCATCAAGAGATGTCTTCAACAATCGAACAGAGCACAAATAATGCGATATTCCCATTCCTCAAAGATGCCGGCTACATTTGAAGTAGACAAATTCTTCATGAAGGGTAGCCATGGCAATTTCTCAAGGAGTCGACATTAATTCTTCACCACATGGGAGATCAGGGCAGAGCGGAGATTACTCGAGAGATCATGGGAAGTCTCATTGTTCGTAGGGCCCATTCTCAACAATGATATCGACGACTCTCAACATTAAAGGTCTTCTCTTGACGGCATATACTAATGTCAGAAAGTTGACGGAAATGTAGCATGAAGAACTATGCCATCAACTTTCCGCTAGGCTAGGAATAGTGTTGACGGATGTTTCATTCACAAACTTCCGCCAATGTCTATCACCGATAATGTTTAAATGTCTAGATATGATTCTTCAATATTATTGATTACCTTCATGCTTAATACTTATCTAAGGCAGTGGTCAACAATCAGGAATGGCCATAGACTGTTGCCGCGATAGCTTCAACTCTCGTCATGCTAGATGCAGTTGACTTACCAGATGTCATCGATAATATTTCCTCCATTAAAAATGCTTTTCCAATAGTTCCACATCGAATGCCTGGGTGGTATCGGGAGAGCTTCGTATCTCTCAATGTACCGCTGGAGACTTCGTCCTGGAGGTCGTGCCTTTCCTTCACCGTATTCTCCCTAAATGACCAATGATAAAAGGAATGCCTGATAAGAAATGCCCGATATCGGGTCTTGGATAAGCCACGATAAATTAAATATCAGTGATCAATATGAATCAATGATGATTCCCGTTAGCAATGTTAGTGATTATGATCAACACCGATGATAATCCCAAGCCCTGTCCAAACTAATCAAACAAAGAATATGGAATGCTCTGAATTATGTGATTATCACTGCAAATGGGCAATCTGAGTTTTCGTCCGAGAATGACTTTGGAAGTCTGAGAGTTTCTGTTCTCAAATTCTTCGATTCAAAAAGCCAGACATAATTCAATCTTCTTCGTGATGATTTTTGAGTTCGCCCAAATGCCTTAATAAAGTTTTCCACCAACTGTTATGTTACTTAGACAAATCTGATATCTTAAATTTAATCGGATCTTCCTTAACGTGGCTCTGATACCATGTTGAAGAGATTAAATTTCTTTCAGATTATAATCAGAATATTGAACTTGATAAATCTGAAGTTGATGCCAAATCAATATTAAAATACTGATCATGAATTCACAAGTCTGAAAGTTTCTTAGTGGTATTCGATCTACAAGAGCAGAACATTTATTGATTTGGATATCTTCAAATGTAGATCGGATCTGCATTAAGTATCAAATGGGAGACATGTTCTATGAGCGGACATGTCTCCACGAGGTGGAGGCATGTCTACTCATGGGACGTGTCTCTTGGATTGTGCCAATTCGACTAACTAAACACCTGATCATTAAATTGGAGTTAGTTACTTAATAAACATAAATGCTTACTAAGTTCGATCTGATTTTATTTTGCACAAATGAATTATATCCAATCTGGAAATGATCACTGATAATGATGCTTGATCGGGATCCTATATGAAACACGAAATGCTATTAATCTGCAGTTAATAACCTCTAAATGTAGATCGATAATATACTTGGAATGTAGTAGATTTCGATATAAATGATAATGTATACAATTAAAATATATATATATATATATATATATATATATATATATATATATATATATATGTGTGTGTGTGTGTGTGTGTGTGTGTGTGTATACATATGTCAGTACATACTGACATATATATACACACGCATATGATCATCATTTCTATACCTGACCGAAGCTACCATGATTCAACACTAAACAATAAGAAAGTAAAGCAGCCTTAAATAGGCTATACTTGTTTGCCAAAAATAGAACTTGATAAAAAATGGACTTAGCTAGAAATAGTTAATCTAAAAACTCCGATGCATCTAAAGAATTTGCAGTGGAAGAATACAAAGAATCTAGTGCCAGCAGGCTATCTTTCTCCAAAGTGAATCAAACTTTCTTAATGAAATCTCCAACAACTTGTGCTAAAGGCTTTGGATATTATCTTCTCCTTGTTGAGTCGACAATCAAAAAAACTTTTACTTTCTTCAACCAACAATTGGATTTTTTGAAGAGTAAACACTTATACTGACAGAGGGGGTGAATCAGTATAAAGATAAATTTTAAATTTTTTCAAACTAAAAATCACAGCTTAAAAACATCAATAATCATACATGCAAGAAGAATACAAGAATTACATGGAAAACCCTTATGGGAAAAAAACCACGGCCAAAATATTGCTTTTATTAATTTTCTTACAAACATGCAGGTGCCAACTCACATAAGACACCAATCTTACAAAAATGAGCACCAACTCTTGCCTAAGCACCGACCCAGAACCAAAAACTGAAAAGAGAGGCACCAACCTGTCTTCAAATCAGCTTGAACTTATTTTTAAAAACTGAACTTTATTCTGCAATTTTTTTTTTTTTTTCGCTCATCAAACTACACCTTTCTTCGACACATATCACCTTCAATCACATATCTCTTGCACTACTTTTTTGTTAAAACTTGCTGCCTTAAAACTTCATTACAATCACACCTGCACTCTCCTTTTTTGAAATCCTTTATTTTTAAAACAAATTTGAGTGCATTCCAAGAAGGAAATTCAGTCACCTTTTAAGGAATATTTCTTTCCTTAAAATTGATCACACAACTTATAGCATAAATCACATATTTCAAAATATACTTAAATCATCACTATCAAAAATAGAAATTTTTGTATAGCTGATTGGCCTTAACAATAAAACCTTCCGCACACTTCTTCCTCTTTAAAATTAGAAACAAATCATTCCAAAAAACAATTGCTTCTTTCCATACTAGTCATGCTTTAGAAGGTTGCTAAAAACAATCTGAGAAATTACCAATCATGGCACTATAATAGAAACTCCAGCCAAAACTTTTGCACACTTCTTCCTCTTTAAAATTAGTAACAAATCACTTAAAGATATATTTCCTCATAAAATCGTATCACTTGATACTTGATGATGCAGTAATTTGCTTGCATGTGCATGTATGTGAGTTGCATGTACTTGTTGGAATCAAGGAACACCGAGAGGGGGGGGTGAATCAGTGTTTTGCAAAATTTAACTTTATTAACTTGATCTTTAAACCACTTATAGCATTGAACCAAAAGAAATATACAAGAACACAAAGCAATCAACCACAACACCATAACACAAGGATTTTTACGTGGAAACCATGTTAGGGGAAAAACCACGGTGGAGATTAATCCACAATATGAGTATACTCAAAATAAGTGTTTACAAATGGGGAATGCACATGCATTCAGACACACTGCCTAGAGTTCACTGCTCAAATACAAAAGGGCTTACTGCCCAAAAGAAGAATCACAGATAGACAACTGGAGTGGATGAACTATGAGATAGCATCTGCGAATGCCTGAGTATAGTTCTGGTTAAGCACATTAATCAAATTCCTCACACTATCAGATTCTGCTCTTGAAACCGTGTCTGCTTTAATTCGAATCACCAATCCTTTTTTACACAAGTGAAACTGTGCACAATCGATCTATAATCCTTCTGACTTTCGCATCATATCGCAATACACACCAAAATGATATGAATAATCGATTATATATATCCGCAACTAGGAATTATATCAACTACATGTCGGCTTTAACAAAATATAAAACATGTACAAACTGTCGACTCAATCCATAAACAATTATTAATGCGAATCATACAATGTCAGCCAAAACATAGTGAGGACCCAAAACAACATCCTCAAACACGAAACACCTCCAAAAATTATTCCTCGAAGATCCACAACACGCTATAATCACTTAGTCGGTCTTTCTGTGCTGTTAGATTGAGAATCAATAAACCAGATCTTCTAACTTGCACAACAATCAATACAAGGCTCTATATTCAGAGATAAGAAAGTTCATACACCAAACGACCTTCCCTAAGATCCACAACTCGAAATGATAATAGGAAATTATGTATGAATCAATGTACACAACTCTGTCGGATGTCCTATTTTAGCTTTCACAGTTAACACATTTCTTCAATCTGACTTCCAGTACAAGCAAATACTGAAGTGCGGATAGGATTATTGACAAGGGTTGCCATCAATGACAACACCAGATGACTTGTGCAATGTCTCTTGCCAACAATCTCCCACATTTCAGATTGGTGGTTATCATGATAGTGTTGTGTGTGATGTTCTTCCAATGGATTGTTGTCATCTCCTATTAGGCAGACCTTGGCAATATGACAAAAGAGCTTTGTATGATGGTAGGGAAAATACCTACACCATAGTTAAAGATGGTCATTCTTTTGTGTTGACTCCTCTTGTAGAAGATATCAAAGGTAAAGCAAAGGTAATAATGTGTGGCAAGAAGGAACCTATGAATGTAATGAAGGAAAACAAATATTCTGATGTTTTCATTTGTTCTAAGACTGAAAATGCAGGGATAACAGATGTAGAGGTAAAAACAGGGGTAAGAAGTGATTTGGCAAAGAGCATGCATGACAGTGTGTTAGTAGGAACCATTGAATGCCCTGTAGTTAAGACCAGGTCTGAGAAACAAACAAAGTTTGCAGGAAATACAGTACCTAAGTCTGATTTGACAGTGACAAAGCAAGGTAAAGGGGCAGTAAGTGAAAGACAAGAAAAACAAGGCAAGAAAGAAAGTTGCAAGCATGAAGGTGCCAAAGAAGGGAAGACAAAACAAATTATTACTAATCCTTGT
>VDFB02136132.1:0-28125 GCA_007258455.2 Sequoia sempervirens
GGTTTAAGGTTTAAGGGTTAAGGGTATATGGGAGAGGGGGTAGGAGGGAGAGACTTGAGAGAGAGAGAGAGGGAGGGAGTGGGAGAGAGATAGAGGGTAGAGGGTTTAAAACCCATTTAGGGTTTAAAGGTTAAGGGTAGAGGGTAGAGGGGAGCTCGAGATAGAAGTGAGTGAGAGAGAACTGAGAGAGGGAGAGGGAAGGATGGAGATACTTGAGAGAGAGAGAGGGGGGGAGTGGGAGAGAGATAGAGGGTAGAGGGAACAAGGGTTTATGGTTAAAGGGTTAAGGGTAGAGGGGAGAGAGGGAGTCATATAAATATTGATTTGGAAACTAGATGGGAACATTCTATTTCCATTTGCTGTATTTTTTGTGAATTAAATTGATGGTAACTTTATTTTTTCATTTGCATTGATTTATGTTTTAAATCTGTGTGCAAAATTTTTATAATTAGATAATACTTAATACATAATTTCCCATGGAACAAATATAAGTTGTATATAAGATTTTTGAACTTAAGAATTCCATGGAACAAATACAAATTGTATATAATTGTAATTTAAGAAAAATCATTTTAAAAAACTTCACTAGGTTTCAAATAAGTATTGAAAGCATATATATGGGTTTACACGCAAGCAAAAAAAGTGAGAGATGATGCTATAAGTGTAACTTTGAACTTTCAAATGAAATCAAAGATTCTTAAACTTAAAATTCCATGGAACAAATATGTACATATAATTGGAATTCACGCAAAATGATTTACAACTATGTACAAGTTACTATAAGTTCTCATTTGAACATGTATAGGGTTACAAGTGAACTTGAAAAGCACATGGATATAATCTAACTCAAACATTTTGGTTCAGCCTGCTCTTCAATAAAATGTAAATTTTTTTGATGATCATCACTATCTAGTCTCCATTTTTTTCGGCCATGTGCATGTGGAACTACATGAAGATGTAGGGCGGTAGCAATTATTAAGCGACTATATTGATATACCTTGTTATTAGGTTGATAGTCAACAAAATGAATCCCATGTTGAACAACTTTGACTTGTTTTAGATATATCCCTTGCACTACAACAAAACCTGCATGGTAAACATGAACCTAAGGTAAGACATGTGAACATGTACAACACTTTTGTGCTCAAGGTTTGTACAATATATATTTAATGTTTATAATATAATGTGCACATGTGAACACAATGTATATATAATTTTAAATTCAAACACACCTGTGGGAAATAACATTCCATCACTTGTTTCAGGTTGTGTTAGCTTATTCCTCTCTTTTGTGCAACACAATAAATAATAGCTAACACCTTCTATGTTTCCAAGCTCTGCTATGATTGCAAAAACATCTCCTATACACCAAATTTACACAAAAAATTTCTTAAAAAATTAGAAATGTCTCTAGACTTTAAAGATCATTAACTATATATATAATATTTAAATTATTGAAAACTTACACATGTACCTTTTCTAACCAATCCTGAAATATGGTCATAATCAATTGAAATCAAAGGAATGTCTTAAAATATTTCTTCCTCATTTTCATCGTATGTTTCTGAAACAACTAATGGCACCATATCCCATTTACCAACATATCCAAGTTCTTGGTTGTTGCATGCATGATCAGAGTTTCCTGCAATGCACTCAGTGCAAAAACAAGAGTAATCCCTTGTGTATAATGTCCATCCATGGCGACTATCTGAACTCATAACACAATGCAAAGATCTTGTTTTGTCTACCCTCTTGCATCCATGCATTGATCTTCTGTCCACACCTATGTACATGTACAACAACAAACTTATTTGAACAAACATGTATATATATATAAATTTTAAATTTAAATAAATTCAAATTTTTGAAAATGTGATTTATACATACCTGATATCTCCCAAAACACTCTATGTGGAATGTGTCGGTTTATTCTCGAAGATGTGTAGACCACATTTGATGAAAAGTGTTTCTTACACCATTCAACAACATCATGTGCATTGTCTATACAATCTTCTGAATAACTCATTTGATGCTTTCTTAAAGCTCGTTTGATGCAAGCTCCTGCTCCATCATGCTCACCCTTTCCATGCCCACTCTAAAAAAACTCCAAACATGTGGTATTTTGTAGATTTTATGATATCTACAAAGTGCATAGAATGGCCGTGAAGATTTGAATTGTGTCACACATCCATCTGACCATACAAAATTCTTTTCAAATTTTACACCCCTGCTTCTCAAATTCTCAAAAAAATTGTAAAGAAATGTTGTACAAAAAGTGTGTCATGCTCTTTATCATCACTAATATAAAAGTGATATTATTTCTTAATGGCTCATTCTTCATCTGTACTCTCAACACCATCCAATTTTGATTGTTCATGTCAATAACACACATGAACCATAATAGTGATCTGGTTTGAAAAGTAATATTTTGATTGAATCTCCATTTGATGTACAAAAGAGTAATTTTCTACAAAATCAACTACTAATAGAACAGTTCCAAGTGGGAAAGTATCTCTCAATGTTTGGAATTGTTGTGCTTGCCACTTAGCAAAAAAGGAATGTTGTACGTATGGTTGTATCAATTTTCAAAAATCTTCCATAAATTTTCAAATAGGAATCTCCTCTTCTACATAGTTCAACCTTGTGGATTCTTTCCCAAAATTTGTTTGAAACTTTACATACTTGTACCTATGTGAGTCAAATATGTGAATAAGTAATAAACCACACAATCAATGAAATATTACATTAGAGAATTCAAATAACAATCTAATCAAATTGAAACAAATAAACTCTCTAAAAATAGTACCTCTTGCAATTTATTGTCTTTGTTAGGTCAGTATCTTCATTTCTTGAAGGAAATTTAGCCAAATTTCCACATGTTTCACAAATTCCTTTTATGTAGTTTATTTGAGGTCCATTTTCATGATCACATTATAGCCTTTATGAAAAAACTTGCCTATTTAGGAGGTGCATTTTGAAAACCACAAATTTCTTCTCTCATCTTTCGAAACACCTAATAGTAGAAATCAAATTCAATATGATAACGACAACAACAAGTTTCAAAAAACTTGTTTATCTTCACATAATATGACTTTAACCTTTCAAACATTGTTTTCCCAATCTTTATATGAGGATATATATTACAAAAGTTCATATAGATCTCAAGTTGTGTTATGTCTAGCCAATGTTTGATATGATTTTCATAAATACCAGGCCCAATCCTGTGTCTCATAACATCTCTAGTATTTGATGATGGACGATTCTGATCATGTCAAAAACTTGAGATCAAGTTCCTAACAACATCTTCAATCTTGTCAGAATGGGGAGCTCTACACATAATTTCTGAATTTCCTTCTAAACTCTCATCCAAAAGCTTTCTTTTTTTCTCATATTTTATTAGTGTGGTTCTACTATAACCAATTTCAGCAAAAGTGTAGGCATTTTTTTTTTCTTGCTATATCTTGATTTATAATAGATGTCAACATCACCCTTCTTGTAGTGGCCTTATCCACTAATCAAGATCCTTTCCCAATGGAATCTAAACCCTTTTTAACATTTTGAACAATATCCTTTTGTAATGCCATGTATTTCTTCTTATTTGATGTCGAATGTACACCCAACAATTGTAATGACTCTTTCAACTCATTACGAAGAAGTAAACATGATAACAAATGGGTTTTTTCAAGTGTTTCAAGATGATTGAAATGATCATTGATTATTTCATTTAAAGATTTATTCATTGACCTCTTTCTCTTATTTGCAGGTTGGTCGGCATAACATTTCAGTTTCTCAATATCCATTTTAAGTAAATGATCTAAATTTCTATAAGAAATTTGTTTCCTCACATTTTCAGCTAGTTTTATATGCTCATCCATACCAGTAGAAGGAAGTGATCCTAACCCCTCTCCAACATGCATTGTTTTAACTTGGGCCTCCTCCCTATCTTCAAGGTCCATTTGTTCCTCAACGGATTCATTTGATCCAATATCTAGATTTGGCTCGACTTCAACATGAGAACTTACTGCTTGTTGAGCCCTTTCTACATGTTACAAAATATTTTGAAAAGAAAGTAGAGATGATGCTATATAAGTGAAGTTTATGTATGCAAGCAAACAAAGTGATAAGACATGATGCTATAAGTGAGAAGTTTCAACTAGTTTTATATGCTCCTCCATACCAGTAGAAGGAAGTGATCCTTGCCCCTCTCCAACAAGCATTGTTTGAACTTGGGTCTCCTCCCTATCTTCAAGTTCCACGTGTTCTTCAGCGGATTCGTTTGATTCAATATCTAGATTTGGCTCAACTTCAGCTTGAGAATTTCCTGCTTGTTGTTTGAATTTACATGCAAGCAAAGAAAGTGAGAGACTATGAGCTATTTAAGTGGAGTTGAAACAAATAAAATCAAATATTCTTGAACTTAAGAATTTCATGGAACAAAATAAATTGGAAATAGATGATAAGGATTTAGGTAATGTCTATGCAAGATGACTATTTTTTAGTGTTAAAGTTTCCAAGTTAAATCTAACATGGTTTTCATAATTGGAAATATATTTATAAGGAAAAAAAATTGAGGTGTTAATAAAAGTCCTAAACACACAATTGAGAGAGAGAGAGAGAAGAAACAAGCATGTACCTTGTTTCTTTCTATAATAATTTTCCAAGTTTTGTTCATGCCTCTTTTGTTCTTCTTTTGACAATTTTTGTTGAGACGTATTTTTTCTTTTTCTTTGTTGTCTCATTTTCTTCTTCAAGTTAAAAATGACTCAAAACAAATCCTCTACCAACTTAGTTAAATTCTCCTCCAAAATTTGCCTTGATTGATAAAAATGAAAAGTTGTCTTCTCTAATATTTGCCTCCTTGATAAATGTGCAAAAATCTCTTCTCCAAAATCTGCACTCCAAGTGATATAAATGTGAATTAATCTTGCAATTTGATATGGAATAATGAAAAAAAAGCTTGTATTTATATGCATATGGGAAAAAAATTCAAATTATAATGAATTCTAGTGTATGGGATAACTAGATCGTAGTTTAAATGAATCAACTTGGTAATCAAACAAGTTATTTCATTGTGGAGTTTGTTGTTATTTAATGTATAGGTATGCAACATAGAGTAATTTTAGAATTTTGTTACTTGTCAAAAAGATAATATTCCTCAAGCTTGTTACCAAAGGTGCAAGCTTATCTCAACCAATGAGATAACATAGTGCTTAATAAAGTGTCTCTTAGATAAGTTATGCTCATTGCAGAGTAAGGGAACAACTCAATATATAGTAGAGGAAAATTTCCATGGACATTCTAGTTAACCAAACACACCTTGATGGTTCTAAATCAATAGTTGAGATATTTTCATTTGTAGGAGATGTAGAGAGGGTAGAACAATGATTTGAGCACATAGAGGTATAATTTGAATTGAATTTTCTTAATGTTTCAAAGAATAAAATTTTCCTATCCTAAGTTGAAACTAGCAAATTATGCATTGAATTTCTTTAAAAATATATAATTTTATATCCAGTTTTAGGAAAGCACGATCGTGTTAAATAATGGTGTAGATTAAGAGATTATTAATGAAACAATTTAACATAAAATTTTATAACTTAGAGGGAAAGTGTTTGAAGGATGATATAATTATAAAAGGAATGCTCCTACCTCTTCTTTATAATTATATTTTGTTCTCAACTCCTCAATGGTTCATGTTGCTTAAGTCATTTTAAAAAAATATGATTTTTGTGTACCACAAAGTAATGCACTTTATTTATTCTTATTTTGTGTCAAGATTTTAATTTCATCATTTTTATCAAATTTTAAAACTAGAAGAACATGTGCATTAATAAATAGGCTTGCAAATACACTCATTTATAAAGTATGATTAGTTTACTTGCTTGGGAGTCATTTATTTAATAATTTTTTACTACTTACTATAAAATTCAAGGGGTGTGTGTGCAAAGTATTTATTGTGATCAGCACGAATGAACTTAATTATAAAGTGGCATTCATTTCCTTATCTTTGGGAATATAGGATCAAATGGGATGTTGTGATCAAATGAACTAACATAAAGTTTCACAACTCTAGGGGATTCTATAATAACATTTGGGACTATTTTGATAGTCTTTGTTTGTGGGTTCAACGTCAACAAAACTTATTTCAATGTGCATTATTGATTTTTGGCTAAAATGAAATAGTCTTCTCCTAAAATTCTACTGGAGATCAAATGAATATCATATAAGAAAATGTAAGTTAGAGATCATCAAATAAGAAAATGTATGTATGTCATATAAACATTTAAAAATAAGCAAACACATACATACATGTAAATAGATTCAATGTATAAACATAAACATGTTATAAGCAAAGAGGTCATCAAATAAGCAAATGTATGTATATTGAATATAAGAAAATGTATGTATTTCATATAAACATTTAAACATAAGCAAACACATACATACATGTAAATAGATTCAATGTATAAACATAAACATGTTATAAGAAAAGAGGTCATCAAATAAGCAAATGTAAGTTAGAGATCATCAAATGTCAAATACTAGAGATTAAGATATAAGCAAATACATGTAGTAAAGATAATAAATCTAGTGCAGGGCCTAATATGAATGTCGACTCCTAGTCGAATGACCATCTAAATGAGAACCCTGCTTTGATGGATGTGTTGAGCCCTGGAGATAAAATTGTGTACACAATGTGTTAAATACATATATAATATATATTAAATAAATTTTATGAAAATTATTTTTAAGAATGTACTTGTATTTTTAAATATCTATCTAGATCTATGCATACAAATGCATGTACATATACACGTGTATATATAAAAATTTAAAACTCACATTCCACTGGCAGCAAAATCATCCACAGAGTCACATCGATGTACACTATCTGGACCAAGGCTAGGAGTGAC
Source organism: Sequoia sempervirens (assembly GCA_007258455.2). Classification (NCBI taxonomy): domain Eukaryota; kingdom Viridiplantae; phylum Streptophyta; class Pinopsida; order Cupressales; family Cupressaceae; genus Sequoia; species Sequoia sempervirens. The sequence continues at coordinate 6,915 of VDFB02136132.1, forward strand.
ATGAGGTATGTCCACCTAAAATATATATACATATATATCAGTACATGAATATCTAGTTAAAACTAAAATTAAAAAAAGAATTAAAACATGCACATGCACACATACATGCACATCATCTGATATCAAATGACCTAAGTCCTCTGCATTGGTTGTCTCCACCATATCAAACAAACGGTCAACCGACGAGTCAACATCTACATCCATCTGATCTGTCCCATGTCATGCCATAAATGATGAGTGAAGGGGACTATGCAGGTGAGATGGAATCAGTAATGACGAACCAAGACCAATCAACATCTTAGTAAAACCCATAGTCCATGTAGCAATTGAATGATCTGTAGGTGGATCCGGACATGCACTAGTGCTAGGATAAGAGTGATGGGATCCTATATGTGAACGAAATCCATGTGCCAAACTATCTCTGACCTACTCTATATTGATCCCATAGTTTGATGCGATGAAGGCATATGCCTCCAAGAGGTCCTCATCCAAACAATGCAGAGTACTGTGTGCCATATCTCTTGTAAGTCCATAAGTTGTGTGAGAGTAGGGATTCCCACCATTGTAAAAGGATCCATGGTGGTCCACTATGATGCAAATGGCATGGATCAAGAATGTCTAGACATCAAATATAGTTAACCTACAGGATCCGTAGATATCCTAGTGGTGGCAGCTGCAATGTCACCTACAATGTCAATTGCTTCCTTTTGGGAAGCAATAACAACCTCATTTGCTATGGGGGCCAGAGCTATGGTGAGAGCAGGAGACCTCTCGCCAACCAATACTCTAAACACTGGGACTGGTCTATATGCTCAATGATGGGTGGGCCTATCAACAATCCTACCACACCCCTGACCGACATATGGTGGAATGTCTAGGTAGTTGACTTTGAGGCCCAAATGAACCTTGACATACAACTGCTGAACAAAATATAATGGAATCTAGTCATTGTTTGGATATTGACCATGTGCTGTGAGAAATCACGGGTAGATCAATGGGGCCATAGCATTTTCCACACATTTGGTGACTTGGTATCCCCTCACCTTACATTTATTTTGATAGAATGGAAAACAAGTGTTTTTTATCATTTCTTTGGTCACAAGATCATGTATTTGTTTAAAGGGAACCTCACCATGTACTTCTTCCCACATGCGGGAAAGAATAGCAACTACTCTATCAGGGGAATATGCACTAGTTTGTCTAAGTTCATCTCTTAGTTTTTCTAGGCTCTGTAATATTGACATGCAAACTTCTGAATATATCCTTGTGTTTGCACCGCCTGCTAATGAGTCTCTCAATTTCTTAATCTCATTAGTAGTATTTGCAAACAAAGATTTTGGAGGTGGAACATCTACATTTTCCATGTTATATATGTATGTACACCTAAAGGAGAAATGAGAACTTGGTAAATAATATATCTAGATCTAGGGAAGAGAAATCTAAAACAGTTATAAATAAATTTACAAGTGTGCAGATGATATATATATTGAAACTATAGGTTGCAAACATATAAAATATGCATCTTAAATTAGATTTGTATATGCAAGATAATATCACTAGTAATTTGAATGCTACTTGGGATGGCAAATAGAGCATTTAGTAGTTCAAATAATTTATCTAATCATCAATAATATTTTCATACCATTAACAAAAAAACATTCAACATTTATCATAGTTTTTAATAATCAAAACATTCAAATTACTAGATTGCACACAAAACATAATCTAAAACAGTTCTAAAATTTAATATATTGAACCTATAGACCTTGCACACATATAAAATATGCATCTTAGATTAGATTTGTATATGCTCTTTAATATCATAGTAATTTAAATGCTACTTGGGATGACAAATAGAGCATTCAGTAGTTCAAATAATTCGTCTAATCATCAATAATATTTTCATACCATTAACAAAAAAACATTCAACATCTATCATAGTTTTTCATAATCAAAACATTTTCACTATTTTATTTAATTTTATAAACATTTTACTTATTTAATTTAATATATTTATCAATTTATAATTCTTAGGTTCAAATATCACCCTTCTAGAGATCATATTAGATGGATTCCTCCATAAGAAACTAGGTGAAAGTTTAATTTTGATGGTTCTTTGAGGGGAAACCTAGGGTGCACTCAAGTACAAAATGTGCCATTAAGGACTTAAAAAATATTGATAAAGGTTGCATCTAAGATTTATTTCCTATCTAACTAGTAATAAAGGGAAATCATCATTACTTAACATTGGTGGTCATGTAAAATCAATTTAGTCATTATTGAAGGATATTCAATGGAAACTATATTTAGCCACACCACTATTTTGGCCACCAAGACTATGTATAAATGAACTAATGGTTATAAAAAAGAGGCTTGAAGCCATAGAAATCAAAGGGATAACATGAGGAATAAAAGATGAATGAAATTAAAAAATCCAACTAGAAACTATTAAGAGATTAAAATAATTAATGAGAAAGTAAATAACTTGCAAAATATTGTGGAAAATGGGCTCCATGAGTTGATCATGATAAAACAAGATCTTGACCACTTAAAATAGTAGAGGAAATTAAATTAACTATTCTAGAAGGAAGATACTCACTATAAATTAAAGAGATCTATCCTACAATCAAAACATGGAGGAAAAATACAATTAGATAGAAGATCAAATTGACAAGCCAAGTCTTAAGCACAAGTAGTAAAAGAATTATCAAATAAACAAAGATAGATCATAGAGAATAAGTTAAGGTACAAATAAGAGAAGAAAACGAGAGAGATGATAAGCTTGTACATATAATTTCTAAATTATTGAAGCAATATTTTGATAAGGAGGAAACCAAAAAATTAGAAATAAACTTCCTCATATTAATAAAGAAAATTTGATATGAGGAAGGGTCATGCACATAATATTTATCATGAAAGTTACCATACAATGTACTTGAGAACATGATACTAAGGAATAAAGGTTTCTTATAAGTACACAACAAACCTAGATGAAGATTTAACCCTAGTACAAAAAGAAATAAATAATGAAAGAATAGGAGAAAATGAAGATTTAATCTTTGTAAATATTTTTTCTATTACCTCAAATCTTCCACCAATATAAATTGAATTAGTGATTAATCAAAATACTAAACTTTTAAAAATTGAAAATTGAATAAACATTAATACCCTTCACTTTCGCCTAATTGAATGATTAAATTGATCGCATAATTTAAGTTTTAGTGAATATAATGAGGTCACATCTCAAATCAACTATCAATTACCTAAATTATCAACTTTTTGAGAAATTTTGTGATTTTGTGAATTTGTGACTTATGACAAGAATAATGATGTCAAAAACTACTAAGGTGATATTATTGTCACATTATATTGAAAACCCATATTTCACCTGGAATAAGATCATTTGTATGGAATATTTGGTATCATAGATGAAGAAAATGTGATTTATTTGTTTGGTCTCATCTACCATGGGTATCTTCAAATTTTTTGATCATTCCTCCTACTAACATTTTGTCTAATTTTATCTCAACTCTTGTTTTGACATTGAGGTTTCAAGTTAATATTTTATTTTCTTTTATGGTTTGGATCCTTCTTTTAGTTCTTAATATTTATCTTTTTCCATTAATTTAACACTTGAATTTAGTTACAAATGGTCTACACACCTATTCCAAATATTCCATTTCATGAATTTTATGGATTTACCTTATCTTACACGCCAAAGTCACAATGTCCTACTCTTGATTAAATTCCTACAAGAAATTAAGGAACTTGGGATACCCACCTCCCAATGGTCTTGGAATGGATGCATTTAGATGGAGAAGGATTTCAAAAGGCTCATGGTACTTGTCGACCCCTCAAAGGCATGATATATAACACATGAACTCTATTTATGAAATTTGGTCTTTAGTTGTTGGCTTCTCGTATGAATGTGATTTATAAGGTGGAATTCTTAGTTAAGACTCTCAATCTTCCATTGTTGGTTTCTAGTGTGATTATACAATATGAGCCAAGTATTAATCTAATGGTAATTCTTGAAAGAAGGTATATATTATTCTCATCTTAATTCTCACACAGAGTTGTCTTAGTCAATTTCTCATATGAGTTCCATATTTTTAAATTTTTCTTAATATAAAAACATATTTTATTTCATTAATTAACCTATCTATTCTATGTTACAAAGGATGCTTTTATTTTAAATTATAAGTATATAATTCAAAATTAATTAGTAATTCATGATAGAGTACACACAATATTTAGTTAAAATAAAATAATATTCTTATTTCCATGAGAGTTATGTAGAATGGTAGCTTGATGTCTTGGAAATATTTCTTTGATGTACTAAATTTTTATCATTACATTATGAGTGAATCATCTCAATTATATAGCCAAGCACATCAAAAATTTATAAATTGGAAAGCAAAATAATCACACATTTATCATACTTTTATATGTAAAAAGTTTCTACCATCAAACTATTTATACTTATAGATTGCATAAAACTATAAATTTAATCGTTATTCCTAATTTATTAAGAATCAATCTAATAAAGTTTGACTTCATATTGTATACTTGTTATAAACATCTCACTAATCCAACCATACATTTTATATATGTTAAAAAATATATAATAACAAATTACAACTTCTAAATATGATAGTAAATCTAATTAATTTATTTATTTAAAACGAAGACTTCATTTAACCAATAATCATTCAAAATCCTTAAACAATGATAGCATAACATTAAATTATAGGTTTTAAGTAAATCAAGAAAGTAATTTAATTATTAATATAAGAATGATTTAAGTAGCCTTTAAACTCTAAGACAAACAGTACAATTTCACATTGGGACATAGGTATATGACCTTTTTAATATAAAAATAACCCCCACCAAAACATGCACCAAAATATATTAAAAGTCTTCTCATTTTATTTTTCTTGAAAGGAATCTAATGGGCGTAGGAAATTGCTTGGAAGTTGAATGTTCAAGATGGAGAATATTATATCAAATCCCAAGAGATGCTAATTATCCTTGGTTGGAGCCTCAAATATTAGCTTTGTTTTTAAATTGAAAATGAAATCTTAGGACTAGACAATATCTCACTAGATCATAATATGACAACCCACATGGATGACCCTTAGCTATATGGCAACAATTCTAAAGGAGTCTTCTAATAAAATTAGTCTTTCAAAATTTAAATTAGATTTAAGTCAACTTCTTGTTTGTTAAATGTTATTTTATTGACTTGACTTTCAATTATGTTGATTATATATTTGAGTAATATATAAATGACAAATTTTATTGAACATTGTGATGATTTAGAATCTAAGATATAGTTTGAGAGTTCTTTTATACATTGTATAATCATATAAGTATATCATCAACATGATCTTAACATCTAAGTTAATTATACATATTATATGATTATTTGGTGTGCCTTCAATTATTATCTAAAAAAAATAAAATTGGAAGAGTGGTTTAATCAAAGGAGAATGATCTCACTTGGCAAATTTCTAAAAGCACATCCTTAAACATTTGTACTATATAGGTTTTTATGATAAGTTGCTTAAATCCTTGTGGATCCTACTATATTTGTGGCATGCTATGATTAGGTGCAATAGTCCACATTCCCAAAGTCTCATAGTTTGGATTTGTCAAGGCTATATCTTATCTAGCTAAGAGGAGATATCCATTATCCATTACTAAATTATTACCTTGTTCAAGTGTCATTTAGTTTGTATTGACTTCAAAAGTTGTCAGTGTATTGTGATTGGCACGTCAATCTAATAACTAATCATTTATGTACTATATATTCCAATTCTCTCCTCTATTCTAGATCTAGTTCTCAATTTGATTACAATTATCTTCAATCTTCTCAATTTATGAAACAACATAGTTTTTTAAAGAAATTTAACAAAAAAAATATAAATAAGAATGAAGGTTTTGCAATTGAGCACCTCAAATTTGTATTTGATGACATATCCTCCATTTTTGAGGAAGTATAACAATAATTTAGGGATGAATATGCCAAAAGTAAAGAGTTGGGGAATATTACCAAAATCTCAATGTGAAGTGCAAAATAAAAATAAACTAACAATTAGCACTAATCTCCTGACAACTAGAAACTAAACTCTAAATTTTTACTTTTATATTTTGCATGGGATATAAACTAATAAAATTATAAAATAATTCTTATTCTATAACTTATTTTATTCCATAATATGAATCATCGTCAGTGGTGGATCCATAATAACCTGTAGTCATTGGAATGCAAACAAAAAATTACAAAAAAATAACAAAGTATAAAAAAATATTCATGGGTGATGTAAGATTAATATTACACCCTAGGATGCTCTTACATCATAATTATTTTAGTTATCTAGAAAAACTAAGGTAAATAGGACCAATCAAATATTATATTTAGAAATTCTAGAACCTATCCTTGCAAGTAGAAACAATTACAAAGGAGAACTTGAATGACCTTTTTTGTGGGCTTAAGGATCATGAGCAAGATTAGGTTATACATGTTTAATCCTCTTATTATATTCAATTCTTCTATCATGGAATGCAAGGAAGAGGAAAATTCATATCTTCCATAAGACAAGGGTTCAATAACATGAGAGAGGAGAGCATATTAGCATAGGCATTCCATTGGCCTACTAGATTGAATCCTCAAAAATCAACGAAAAGAGGGTAAAATGGTTAATTTTAATTATGATATCAAATATAGTAGAGGACATAAATGTGTTAAAAATATCTTATTCTACATTGAAGGGCCTATTAAGAAATAAGAAGTATTAGAGGTCATCAATGAGATAGATAATCTATTGCCGTGCACTTTGTAGAAATGGAATCCCATAAACCCTTAATGTAGTGGGTTTCTTGAAAAAGAAAGACTAATGGTATTGATAGACTTAGGAAAAAATCATAATTTCATCAACAAGACGCTAGTCTCTCGTTTGAATTATATTATTCCACTTTAGCAAATGGGTTTATTAAAAAGGCTTTAGAAACTTTCAAGCAAATGCAATTGGCAACTGTAAAGCCAAATTGCAGAGCAAATGTGTTTGTTGAAAAGGCTTTAGAAACTTTCAAGCAAATGCAATTGGAAGCTATAAAGCCAAATTACAAAGCAAATGAGTTTGTTGAAAAGGTTTTAGAAACTTTCAAGCAAATGCAATTGGCATCTATAAAGCCAAATTTTAGAGCAAATGGGTTTGTTGAAAAGGCTTTAGCAACTTTCAAGCAAATGCAATTGGCAACTATAAAGCCAAATTGCAAAGAAAATGGATTTGTTGAAAAGGCTTTAGAAAATTTCAAGCAAATGCAATTGGAAGCTGTAAAGCCAAATTCCACAACCTTCACCCTCTGTAGGTCAAAATGGGAGCTTTGAAACATGGTATATTGAAAATTAAATATCAAATTTGTTTGGGAGCTTTGGTGTCATGGAATGCTTTCATTTTAAAGGAAACACATATGATAAATTTGGTCTCATGGAATGCTATGATAAAATGATACACACAAAATGGATTTTTTTTATCACATTTAGGGTTTAGAAAATTTCAAACAAATGCAATTTGAAATCAACAAATTATAGCAAAGTTTACCAACCTGGTGCTATGGAGGTCAAGGTTGATGTACTGTTGCTCGCTCAAAGGTGGTGCACGTTGAAGCTTCACCCCTAGGAGTTCATCATTCACCGTTCAGACTTCACATGCTCTATTCACATTAACCACATGCAAAGAAAAATATTGTCGATTCGACAGTGACATGAACTTTTAAAAAGCCCTATTTCAAGGGGTTCGAGCGAACCCCCATTCGCTCGAACCCCTTAAAATATTATTTTTTCATTGACCAATGAGGGGTTCGCTCGAATTGGAAGTTCGATCAAACCCTATGGTTCAAGCGAACATCTTAAAGGGTTCAATCAAACATGCTAGTTTGAGCAAACCCCCCGAGCTAGTGCAACCACACAAAAATGAATTTTCCTTCCTCCATCAAATTGTAAACCACTTATGTGGCTTCACCCCACTGTCTCTCCAACTAAAGGCTCAATAATTAGTTAGTCTTGAAGTCCTTCTAGATCCTTATCCAATTATTTTAGTTTATCATTAGAGACATGTGCAATAGCAGGTTCCTTCAAGTCCACATGAGTGTTAGGTTGCGATGAAGTCATAGATAATGTAGGATTAGGGAGGGAGTCCAAGATGGATTGGGTAGATGAAATACCTTGAGTGAAAGAGTTATAATATTTAGGCTCAACACCGGTTGTGATTACAACACGAGAATCCATAAGCCTAAAACTATGTCTCATGGGCGTATTATCAATGGGACACTGGGTTGTGAAGCTCATAGTGTTGATACAAGAAAATGGAAAAAAAAAAATAGTCGCATAAACAAAAAGAATTTGCAAGCACATAACCAAAAACAACATAGGAAATATAGAGATTGAGTTGTGATCCAAATTTTAACCAAAATCAATTGGACAGGGGTATTGGTTTCCCTAGGTCAATGAGTTAATTTTACTAGTTTTGAAATATGGATATGTTATATAGTGTTTGAGTAACTATAAATGTTTGGGTTTGTTGATAGGAAAAGTTTCATAAATGCACAAAATTTCATTTTTTTGAAAAATGTATAACACAATTTTTTATGAAATTTCATATTTTCAAATAATACAATATAGTCCAAATATAATTTTTAGATTTCAAAATGTAGTAACTAACTGATCCTAATTTGAAAAATCTAGAAAGTGCAATCTTTTTTCTATCTTTTGAAATGACAACAAAAATGTAATTTTTCAAGCACAACATGCATGCATATATCACAAATTCAAACGCTTTCAAATTATTTTAAGAACTTATCATGTCCTACTAAATATTTTTTAGTGCAATTAACTAGATATAACTTGCAACAACTGAAATTAACCCTCTTCATCTTTTGAATAGAAAATGGTATGCAAATTTTGAATTTTTTAATGATCTTTATCAAAAATATATATTGCATAAATGATAAATTCAAACAACATAATATTGAACTCAAATTTTACAATATTATGCTTCAGATTTTAAAAGATTTCAAAGTGCACAAACGTTAGGGTTCACCAAAATGTGATATTGGAAAAATGGGTCTAAGTCTTAAATCACACCTATTCCAATATTACAAGGGAAAATAACTAAAATTGATCTCAAACACCCACTTGGCTACTAACCTCATTGAAAGAGCCAAAATAGTGGATGAAGGTTTTAGTCCTTTATGGATTTCATGTGTTGATATGATTAATTGATTGTGAATTAACTTAATTTTATAATGTAATAATGTTCCTAGGTCAACTATGAAAATACAACAAACTGAGATGATTTTAAGAAAACACAAAATTGATAGAGTTTAGAACAACAAAGGGTAGACACAAAAGAATATGACATATAAATTTGAGCTTGATTGGGTTAGATAGGTGCGCTAGGCACCCTAGACTGGGAAACAAATATTCAAAAAATAGACTTCAATCTCTTATTGCTCCCTATATGTGGTTTCTTCTTCTCTAGGCTCACTATCGAAAATTTGTTTGTTGCTAATAAAATCTACTTTCCTTAATTTTTTTACTTACATAGGACTTGAATGCGAAACCTCCTCCAATTCACTTTAGATCTATAACTGCACACATGAAAGAGGGGGAAGGGTTGTGCAGTATAGGGGCTTGTCTAAGTCAAACCTCATTTTGGTATTTCTACCTCCACAACGGCTATGATGATATAAAAGAGAGCTTACCCTTGGTCAGGCATAGGCTAAATGATAAACAAATGATAAATTAACAATTGGTGCAACTCACCACTCAGATTTGCATTCCTTGATGGAATGAAGTCAATGTACTCATCACCTTTAAATAGAATTTGATACTTGATTTGAAATCTTGGAAGTGTTAGTACTCGCAAAACAAATAGACATGAAACATGTATAAACTCACATGAAAACATGATGCATGGCTAAAATGACGCTTGATTGAAATAATGTTTCTATAATTCTTCTCTTAACTACTCTTGATTGCTCAATAATAATCTTGATTACCCTATGATGTCTCTCAGTGAAAAATATTTCTATTTATATACAATTCTTTAATTTCCCAAAAATCAAATTAAAAAATCAAATACCAATAGCTGACAAATGATTTTTATATTTTTAAATATTAAATTATTGACACCGACATCTTTCAAATTTATCCAAAATAGGTTGGTCAAGGGTATTGGGTTCCCTAGCTTAGACCTATCATTTCAGGGTCTTAATTATTGCTCAATGATTATTAGATATTTATTTCCATTTCCATTTTTTATTTTTCTGAATATTATTATAAAATGGGAAAATTAAATGCATAATTGGGTCCAAGCACATAGGGGGAGCTAAACCTAATGTGAAATTGTCAAGGGTGACAATTTTTTATGCTACAATGTCACATGCGGATGCACAACATCCATCCTTTCTTCATATTCATTTTATCTTTACCATATCTCAAGTGATATTGGACATAGCAATGACATCCATGTGCATATTGCAATGCCATCTATGTGATGCATTTAGGTTAAAAAAAATATCCATTATATTTTTTGAGTTTTATCCATGGCAATTTATGGGCATTAAACCTTTGAAGTTGTATCTAAGGACTAACCCTAATTCATCTTAAATTATTTGGAGATCATTTGAAGAACATCATATCATCTGTATTCAAAGAGCAATATTAGAGTATTAATAAGTTCCATTATTACTTGTATCAAAATCCTAGTGTATACTACATGATCATTTGTTATAGTCAATATTTTCTCCAAGCCATTAAATTAGACAATTTGGAGGTTTGACCAAAGGATAATTATTCCTTGCATAGAAAATGTCCTAAAACTATTCCCAAATAATACTACCCACAAAATGGAGATCACAAACATCAAGACAAATTGAAAAATAAATATTAGAAGTTGGTAGAGTTTATATTTACAAACCAAAGTTTTGATGGAGACACCAGTTGAGATCTACAATCATACAAATCACTAATGAGTCATAAAAATGAAATAACTGAACCAACTAAAAATGCATTGATTTTAAAGATTATGAAATATTAATCTAATTATTATTTTTTATATCTTAATAAATTACCTTCAAATATTTGTCACAATATATTTACATCAGATTAGTAACTAATTTTTTTTTTTTAATTTAATTTCTTTACATCTAATTTAATATTCTAATCAAGCCTAGCTAATATATTAATATTGATTATTTTATTGATTATTTTATTATCTTACTAATAAAAAATATGTAAAATGATTGATTCCCTTACACCATTTAAAAATTAAATATCTATTATCTAATACTTATAAATAAAAATATTTTCAAAATACAATTTTAATGACTATTCTTTATAAAATACTTGAACATAGATATGCAGAAAATAAAATAAAATTGCATCCATTCTTAAATATTGCGCTCATAGCTCAAATCCACTTATTATTTGAAACAACACTGATAAATATACTTGAAGAATCAATATGCATCAAATATATATATATATATATATATATTGATAAATATACTTGAAGAATCAATATGCATCAAATATATATATATATATATATATATTGATAAATATACTTGAAGAATCAATATGCATCAAATATATATATATATATATATATATATATATATATATAAACTTACTTTGTATTGTAAATAATTTCAGCGTGGTCAAATTTCTTATCAAAGAGAGAGGGGGTTAGTGGACTTCAAAAGTTGGGAGATAACAATAGATTATTCGTCTGTTGATTGGTTGTTATTCTCTTGATTTATTGTCATTTCTATTATTTATTTGTTTTAATATCATATTTTATAATATTCGAATTGTTTTTTATAAAAATGTTTGAGCTCTTTCAATTCCTATTTTTATCTTTATCAAACAATTTCAGTATAACTGCAACATGTTTATAAATATCAGAGATACAGACAACTCAGTTTCACATGGTTCTCTTTCTAATCTTTATCTTTTCTTAAAGATATGTCGCTTTTCCTTTTTTCAATTCCATGGAACGAAGAACATATGAATGAAATATCATATTACTTGAACTGCTTATTTAATGATTATTTTATAAAAATGTTTGATCCCTTTCATTTTCTATTTTTATCTTTATCAAAAACAATTTCAGTGTATGTGCAACACAATAAGTCTACACATATTGGGGCTATGGACAAGTCAGTTTCACCTGGCTCTCTTTCTAGTCCTTGTTTTTCTTAAAGGTATGTAGCTTTTTTCTTTTTTGAATTTCATGCAATGGAAAACACATGGATGAAATCTCATAATATTCGAACTGTTTATTTAATAATTGTTCTATAAAAATGTCCTAGTCCTTTGAATTCTCATTTTTATCTTTATCAAAAACAATTTCAGTGTAATGCAACACAATACACCTATAAATATTGGGGCCATGGACAATTCAGTTTCACCTGATTCTCTTTCTAGTCCTTTATCTTTTCTTAAAGGTATGTAGCTTTTTCCTTTTTTCAATTTCATGCAACGGAAAACACGTGAACGAAATCTCATAATACTTAAACTATTTTACTTAATGATTGTTCTATAAAAATATCACAGTCCTTTCAATTTTCATTTTCATCTTTCTAAAATATAATTTGAATGTAACTGCAACACAATAAATCTATAAATATCATAACTGTAGACAATTCAATTTCACCTGATTCTCTTTCCAATCCTTATCTTTTCATAAATTAAAAATAAAAATAAAAAAAATTGGACATGCAATGGAAAACACATGTAGTAGATCTCAATCACTCCATATCTCATTTCGTCATCTTTTTAGATTCCTGCTCCAGCTGCCCATCACGTCACAGTACAGCCAAATCTGAACTAATGTCCTCTTTAACATTCATAACACCTGCTAACTTGCCGGAAACATAATATCTGAACATTTTTTAATAAAATTTGAATAATGACAGTGCAGACTTTTTCTACACGTGTACTAATTTTTGACGGTTCATGACACCAGACTGTGGATAATATTTCGACGGTCCAAATAAAGCTTAATATTTCTTTAGAGATTCACCACAACAATCAAATTCCATTGTTTAGGTTTATGAATGAGTACAGATTTCGAAATACTGTTTTTTTCCGCAGATAAACATACAAGACAAGCGTGGGCCATTCAAAGAAAATGCAACCAAACAAGGGAAGACACAGCCATTTTCCTCTGCACGCGGGAAAAAAAGTATATAAATTGACTACTGTACTTTTCTTATGGCAATTTGCAAAAGCTCTCAGATTTTTTTCATGACAGAAGATGGTTTTCTAGGTTTTTTTTATTTATTTTATTTATTTTTTTTGACGTGGATGAGATGTGAAATTGTTTTAGATTATTTAAACAGTTTTTACGGTTGTTGATGAACAGGATAAAGCTGTCCATTACATTTTTTACAAATAATTTGTGCTTACAATAATCTACGAAAGCACGAAAATGCAGTACATTGTCAACTGATTGTAATGTGTGGAGGAAAAGAAAGAAGATCCATATCAATCTGAGTTGGGCATTCTCTTATTCCATGCTTTCTTTTTCAAACAGTTGTTTTTAAATATTATTCACTTCAACAGGTTAAAAATAAGATAAATATTTATTATTTTTGATGTGGATGAGATGTGAAATTGTTTTTGTGGTCGGTGGTGAATCAGACAAAGCTGTCCATCACACTTTTTACAAATAATTTGTGCTTACAATAATCTACTAAAACACGAAAGTGCAGTACATTGTCAAGTGATTGTAGTGTGTCAGGAAAAGAAGGAAGATCCATATCAGTCTGAGTTGGCCATTCTCTTATTTGATGCTTTCTTTTTCAAAGAGTTGTTTTTAAATATTATTCACTTAAACAGTTTTAAAACAATATAAATATTTATTGTTTTCTGATGTGGATGAGATGTGAAATTGTTTTTGATTGTTTGATCATGCACAATTCAATAAGTGATTGAACAATTTTTGTGGTTGGTGATGAATTAGACAAAGCTGTCCATCACACTTTCTACAAACAATTTGTGCTTACAATAATCTACTAAAACACAAAAGTGCAGTACATTGTCAAGTGATTGTAGTGTGTTGGGGGGCATCTGGCAAATTCATCGCCAACAATTCATCGATATGGATCTTCTTTCTTTTCCCCGGGGAAAAGAAAGAAGATCCATATCAATCTGAGTTGGGCATTCTCTTATTTGATGCTTTCTTTTTCAAGGAGTTGTTTTTAAATATTATTCATTTCAACAGTTTAAAAACAAGATAAATAATTTTTCTTTTTTGGTGTGGATGAGATGTGCAATTACTTTTGATTATTTGATCATACATGATTTTCAACATGTGATTGAACAGCTTCTGTGGTTGGTGATGAACTGGACAAAACTGTTCGTCACACTTTCTACAAGTAATTTTTGCTTACAATAATCTACAAAAACACAAAGATTGTAGTGTGTGGGAGAAAAGAAGGGAGATCCATATCAATCTGAGTTGGGAATTCTCTTATTTGATGCTTTCTTTTTTAAAGAGTTGTTTTTAAATATTATTCACCTCAATAGTTAAATGCCAATTTTATCAAAAATAAGATAAATATTTAATATTTTTTCCTGTGGATGAGGTGTAAAATTGTTTTTGATCAGCAAATGATTGAGCAGTTTTTGGGATTGGCGAACCAGACAAAGTTGTGCATCACACTTTCTACAAGTTGAACAATCCATTAAAGAAATAAAAGTGCAGTACATTGCCAATTGATTGTAGCACATGGAGGAAAATGAAGAAGATCCATATCAATGTGAGTTGGTCATGATCTTATTTGATGTTATTTTTCAAGGTTCATTTTTAGATATTATTCACGTCAATAGTTATCCTTATATGCGATATTGTATGTTATCTTATTCAACAAGTGATTGAGTAGTTTCTGTGGTTGGTGAACTGGACAAAGTTGCCCATCACACTTTCTACAAGTAGTTTTTCTTTACAACAATCCATGAAAAACACATAAGTGTAGTACATTGTGGACTAATTGTAGTGTGTGGGAGAAAAGGAAGAAGATCCATACAAATGTGAGTTGGGCATGGTCTTATTTGATTTCTTTCTTAAAGGGTTATTTTTAAATATTATTCACTTCAACAAATAAATATCAAACTTAGTTAAAAATAGAATATATATTTATTACTGGTGTCAATGAGGTGTGAAATTCCCTTTTTTTATTTGACCATACATAATCCAACAAATGGTTGAGCAGTTATGGGATTGGTGAACCAAACAAAATTGTTCATCACACTTTCTACAAGTAGTTTGTGCTTACAATAATCCATGAAAACACAAAAGTATAGAATATTGTCAATAGTGTGTGGGGGAAAAGGAAGAAGATCCATATAATCAAAGTTGGGCATGGTATTATTTGATATTTTATTTCTCAAAGGGTTCAAGATTTAAAATATTACACTTACAATTAAATATCAATTTTGATAAAAAAAAAAAAAGATAAATATTTATTACTTTTTGGTGTGGATGAGGTGTAAAATGACTTTTGATTATTTGGACATGCATGATTCAGCAAGTGATTGAGCAGTTTTTGGAGTTAGTCAACTAGAAAAAGTTGTCTTTCACACTTTCTATAGGTGGTTTGTGCTTCCAAAAATCCACAAAAAACATAGAAATGATGTGCACTGTCAAATGATTGTAGCATGTGGGGGAAAAGGAAGAAGATCTATATCAATCCAAGTTGGGCATGGTCTTATTTGATGTTTTCTTTCTCAAATGGTTATTTTTAAATATTATTCACTTCAACAATTAATTATTAATTTTGGTTAAAAATAAAATAATATTTATTACTTTTTGGTGTGGATGAGGTGTGAAATTGATTTTAATTATTTGATCATGTATAATTCAGCAAGTGATTGAACAATTTTTGGGGTTAGCGAATTGGACAAAACTACCTATCTCACTTTTTACAAGTAATTTGTGCTTACAATAATCTACGAAAACATAGAAGTGCATAATAATGTCAATTGATTGTAGTGCGTGGGGAAAAGGAAGAAGATCCATATCAATATGAGTTGGGCATGGTCTTATTTGATTTGTCCTTTTCCAAAGGGTTATTCTTATATATTATTCACTTCAACAGTTAAATGCCAATTTTCATTAAAAATAAGATGAATATTTATTACTTTTTAGTGTGGATGGGGTATGAATTTTTTTTACTATTTGACCATGCACAATTTAGCAAGTGATTGAGTAGTTTCTAGGGTTGATGAAATTGAAAAATTTGTCCATCACACTGTCTACAAGTAGCTTGTGCTCCAATTATCCATGAAAACATAAAAGTAAAGAATATTGTCGATTGATTGGAGTGTGTAGGAAAAAAAGAAGAAGATCCATATCAATTTAAGTTGGGCATGATTTTATTTTATGTTTCCTTTCTCAAAGGGCTATTCTTAAATATTATTGACTTCAATATATCAATTTTGATTTAAAATAAGATAAATATCTAATACTTTTTGGTGTGGAAGAGGTGTGAAATTGCTTTTGACTATTTGACCATTGAAGTGGATGATGTTTAAGTGTTTTAACAAGGTCTATTCAATCTATATCATAGTTGTATTTTATAAACTATATTAGCCATCTATCCCCATTTTTATATGATCATGCAATAGAGACATGAACCAAAGTCATATAGATATTAGGTCTTTTATTTTTGTAGAGTCTCAATGTTAGCAATTTGGCTTCTACTTTACCTACTTCCTAGTAAAATAATAAATATAGTTATTTGTTAAATAGTTAAGCCTCCAAAGTCTAAAATAAAAATTTGATTTTATATTTTATTTATTTGTTCATTTTATAATATGTTTAAAGGTGAAAATTACATGCTTCACAATTTTTCTATAAGTTTTAGACTAACTTTAACTAGATTATTCTTTATGTAGTGACTATTATATAAGTGATATTCTTTAACATAAAAGTGAGCATATTCCTTAAACCCAATCTAATTTTCCCTCCAAACATCTCCAAGAATTGGTTCCAAATCTCAAGGATAGTTGTGTACATGCATTTAGTCATTATAAACATCTAAGATTGAGATTTAATTCATCAAAGCATGACATAACATTAATGATGTGAGCATCATAGTACATCATATGATCATGAATTTGACAATAAGCATAATTAACCTTTGATGTAAGGGTATGATACCAAGAACACTCTTATAATCTTTGATTAAGTTTTTTAATGAAGGTATAAAATAAAAAGGAAAAGAAACAAGACTTTTATGCCAAAAGTGATTGAGCAAGATAAAATAATAGTTGTATAGGTATTTAAATCCCCTTTCAATAGTCACATAGCTCATAATGCATAGAGCCAACTCATCCCATGGAGGTTTTAGAGAGATTCTCACATACCTAAAGTTTAGTTTCTTTAGGTCTTTACCCAACTTCAAAGAGATTGAGATAATATCATCTCCAAACCACCTATATTTAAAGACTTTGGCTCTAGTCACCAAGAGCCTAGTTACCTCCACCAATAAATTGTTGGTTGTAACCTTGAATTTCATACCCTGATGAACAACATGCATATTATCCAAACTCTAAAAGTGATTTATAGATAAAGAGGTATCATACCCATATAGCTTCTCCATGAATAGAATTAGGTTCCTATTTTTCAGGATCCTCCATACCTTGGGGTTCTACTTCAAGATATTATAGGATAAGGTCTCTATTATATTCCTATCCCCTCCAATAATAGTTGCATTCCTAGTCCTCTTCTACTTCACTAATCTCACATGTTCCCTCAACAACTTTTTGACCCTTGATTGATGAAAAAACCAAGATGAAGATGCAAGACACCAACACACGTAACAAGATTTCTTCTCATACAGAATATATCAAAACTATTTATTACCCTTAAAATTGAGTAAAATATAATGACTAGATATCATTAATATAAAGCTCCATGATTTCCATGATGATTGTGTTATTAATCATCTAGTTTTAATAACCATGACCATCAACTCCCTAATTAGCAAGGTGATTGGTCACTTTGTTGGCCTTTCTATAGATGTGATTAATACTATTTTTCAAAACATCAATAATCTTGAGAGAGTATATTATCATACCTTAAATAATTCAACTAGGATGAGTCTTCTTCTTCAAACAATTTAAGATATTCATCATTTTACCTTTCAAAATTAGGGATTAAATTCCAAGAAGTTGAACCATGTTGAAGGCCTTGTAGGTTTTTGCAACTTCAACAAAATGTTTGGTTTGAGTAACAATTTTTATTGCAAGTGCTACAACCAAATTACCTTTATCATCTCTTAAGGCTCCACCTCCATTTATAAGGTCTAGGTTTCTTTTTACACCTTATTGAAATTGTGTTTGAACCAATTAGGAGAGGAAGGTAGTTGAATTATCAAAGTTTAACTTCTAAGATGAAGCCGATTTTAGCTCCATCTGAGAGACCCCAAATTTATACAAGGTGGACATTTCCTCTTGAATAGTGTTGGGAATTGAGGTGTCTCAACCTTTTCAATTTTAGGATAGCATTAATTTATATTAATTTAATTAATCCTATGTTGTAATTTCTTGCTCATATTTATTTGTCATCTAATATGACTTGGCACGGTGAGTTGTTGACATGTTGGGGTGACATGGAAGGTGACAATGATGTTGTGGTCCCTACAATGCAATATTGGTTTCCCACTTTGGGAAGAGATTCCTTGACATGTGTTAGTATCTTTGAGGGATCCTTATGAGGATTCTATGACAGATTCTAATGATGATCTTATGATGGACTCCTATGACAAAGTTATGATGTATAAGAGCTAAATTCTATGACGAGTTGGACAAGTGTTGATTAGAATATTTACATGGGAAAGTGGGTGCCCAAATTTGACCTATGAGAATTTGTAAGAGAGTGTAAGAAGCATCTTCTATTATTAGTCGGTTATAAAGAATTCTCTTGTAATTGTAAGAGTTTTCATATATAATGGATTCTATGACATTATAAGGCATCTATCATATACCTATTTGGGAAAAATTTGGGGTGCCCAAGTATGGAAGCATGTAAGGGTGTAAGTAATCATTGGAAAAATGTCACAAAAGTCAACCATATGTTAGAAAAGTGTGCCACGTGGATTTGGATGCCCATTCCTTGTTACTTGATCATGAAGCTTCCTCTTTGCTTGTGTTTCTCTATAAATAAGGTTCTTGTGGGAGTAGTTTCTAAATTTAATTTGTAGGTATTTTGATTTTGTAAGAATTTCTCCATATTTTGAAATTTGTATACTCCTGAAAGAACTTACATTGTAATTGTGCTGCAATCACAATTGATTAGATAATAAATTGTGTAAGTTTTGGAGTGTGGGGATTTTCTCTTAAAAGGGTTTTCCCCACATATATCTTGTGTTGTGAGATTTTATACTTGCATGTGATGTTATGTTAATAATCTCTCTATTGTGCATCTCATATCATAACTATAAAATATTTAAAACTATGCATATCTCCCCTTTAGAACAATGTTAGGAAGCATTTTTGCATGCCTTGCTTCCTTTAAATTGGTATCAGAGCTTGATCATCTTTGATTCTAGTTGTTGGGTGAGAATTTTTGGATTGATATACATTTGAGTGGGAGTTGTGTAGTGGGTTCATAATATTTATTGCAAGAGAGATGGATAACGCACCTGAGAGGTTTGAATTAGAGAATTTCAATGGAAGCAACTTTGATTTGTGGAAACTCGAGATGGAGGACCTATTAGTGTATAGATATTTATGGTAACTTGAGTCATCTAGTTCCATGCAAAAAAGAATGAAACAAGAAGACTAGGATCAAATGGATCAGAAGTCTAAGGGTCTCATAAGACTCTATTTGGTTGAATTTTTCCTATTAAATGATCATGAGGAGAAAATGACTACAAAGTTATGGAAGAAACTTAGAGAAATTTATTAGGCTAAACCCCTAGTAAATAAGTTATTCCTGAGAAATAATTTTTCCTCTCTAAGGATGGAGAATGAAGGATCTATTGCAGATCACCTAAATTCATTTAATATTTTTGTTTCCTAGTTGTCCTTTGTTGGTGTAAATATGGATGAGTAGGATCACGCTGTATGAAATTATTATGTTCATTACCAAATTCGTGGGACCACCTTGTTATTGCCATTGGAAGTACCACTGCCACTTTCAAAATGGATGATGTGGTTGCATCTCTATTGTTTGAGGAGATGTAGAGAAAATCCTTTGAACCAAATAAGGAGGCTCTTGTGGTTCATGATAGATCCAAGGAGAAAGGAAAGAAGAATGATGGGCACTTTGCTTTAGTTGGATGCATGCAAGGTTCATTATAATAGTTCTTCTATGGAAACAAAGAAAATAACTTTTGAGTCACTATCCTCACCATCAGAACCAATATCAAAGAGGATCATTGCATCTACTTCTGATGGTTGTGCTTTCTAAGTACCCAAGGGTGCTCATTCTATGGAGATGAAACTTCCTGGTGAAAAAACTATGCTATGAAACCAAAGGCATGGCCACATTGGTGAGAAGGTTCTCAAAACACTAAAAAATATAAATCTTGTTGAGGGGATGAATGATTATAATCTTGAGCTTGATTTTTGAAAAAAATGCATTTATAAAAAGAAATATCATGTTTCATTTTACTCTAGTTCTCACAAATCTTTTGAGGTGTTGGACTTGATTTATTCTAGTGTGCTTGGTCCTATTAATTTTCCTTTGATTGCAAAATTTTATTATTATGTTTCATTCATTGATGATTACATTAGAAGGACACAGGTTTATTTCCTTAGAATAAAATCTGAAGTCTTTACTAGATTCAAATAGTTTAAAGCTCTTATAGAGAATTAGAAGGATAGAAAGATTAATTTTTTAGGAATAAAAATGGCAATGAGTTTTGTTTGGTAGATTTCGACAGGTTCTGTAAAGAACATGGGATTGAGAGACATAAGACAACTCCCTACACCCCTCAACAAAATGGAGTTGTAGAAAAAATGAATAGGATGTTGATGGAGAGAGCTAGGAGTATGCTTAGTGGCGCTAGCCTCAAACAAAATCTTTGGGCTGAAGTTTTTGCCACTATTTTCTACCTAATTAACAAGTCTCCTACTTCAACACTTGTGGATAAGAAACCCATGGTGGTATGTTTGGGTAAAAGTCCT
>VDFB02136133.1:0-13876 GCA_007258455.2 Sequoia sempervirens
GAACATGAAATGTAATTACATCTTGAGTTGGATGCTTTGTCGCTCCCTTGTGTATAAAAGGGATTTCATAGCTTGATTTATGGGGGTTCTGATCTGAAAGTTTTGAGTCTAGTTGTCTTAGGTATAAGCTTATTATAGCAAGCAATGATAATGCTAAATTCCTGATGAGTTCACTAGCAAGTTGTCTTGGGTATAAGTCATATAGGTCATAATCTTAATAAGTTTTGTATCGATTACTGATATTAGAGCATAATTCAAAGTCCAAATTACATGCTCTCCTTTGTATATTTTCACAAATTATAAATGAAATTATCAAAGATTGTTTCATCTATCATCAATTGTTCATTTGAATGTGTGGCTTGATTTTTTTGCTTTAACTCAAAGGGTTAAGTAAAATGCTTAGGAATAGTCATGGGTATGTGAAAATTTACAAGGATTTGGTAAGAAGTAGTGTTTGGATGACATGAGTCTTTGCATTGCAAAGCATTACAAAGATAGTTTAAATATATTGGAATTGGATAATCGATGTATTATTGGTTGTTTAATGTTTGACTCCATTTACCCAATTTGATGAGGCACTGGTTGTTCATTGACTATTTAGAAATTAAGTGAATGAATCCCGTATTTGGCTATGGACTTAGAGTCAGAACAACATTTATAAAACTCTGCTAAATTTGAACCACATGTTTGAAATATACCCACATTCTTAGTGAAATAGACACTAATTCGCTCAAAGGTCTGCCAAAGATTTAATGAAATTAGTGTGTTTGCATTAGATAAGAATGGATCTATATTGAAGTGTTCTTGAAAATGTTGATGTATTAAATGAACACAGTAAGGAATACCCTCCTTGGTCCTATAGAGCCTAAAGTGAAGGAATAGAGACCTCAACATTCTCTATTTTTTGTGTTGGCCACTAGCTCTTGGTGATTTTTGAATATAAAGGTTGGCTAACTTTTGGAAGATTCCAAGGTTAGCTGGAAAAATCTCCAACGTAATGGTGACTCTACTAGGGACATAATTTTCATCCTCTAGTTGGAGATTGTTTTAGTAACCGAAGTCACATGGTGATAAATCTAGACGCTTTAGTTCAGATCTTATGTAGTTCTTGAACCGGTCAAACATTTTGTAGTAGCAAAGTGTGAGAGTTTTGAAGGCAACTTCAATCGCTGGAGCAAACCCAATCCAGACTTATTTTGAAGTTGTTTCAATCTGTTTGAAACATAATCCCCTAAACAAGGGGTGGCGACTCTGACTTAAAGGACTTGATAAAGAAGATGATAAGGCTTCAGATCTACACACTTCAAGATGAAAGGTGAAAAGTCGCTCTAAAATGCCAGGTATTTTCATGAATCTGAGGAAATATTGTTATGTTTGGAAATAATTTGTGGTATTTTTCAAAATTTAGGTCATAAATGTTTCCCAATTTGGTGAACTAGCACTAAGATAGGGAAAGGAATGATATCTTTGCATAGTCTTAAAGTACATTTGAAATAAATGTTGAAATTTGTCATATTCATAGTAAGGAGTATTGTGCAAAGAGGAATTGGAGTATATACATCATAAAGGCTTGCACCCTTAAAAGGAATTTGGGCTACCTTTTGATGATACTAACAAGAATTGTAAAGGAAAAAACAAAATGTCTTGTCAAGGTTTACACTTGGAACTAAAAATGAATACAAGCACACATGATGAATACCCCATGTCACATCAAAAGAATTTCAGTAACAAAAGGTACAATGCTATAAATTTCAGTAATGTTAGTGGTTACCCAAATATTATACCACCCAAGATTAGGGACAAAATACCAAATTTTAGTGGTGAAAAGTCAAAATTAGCAAGTAGACTTGTGCAAGAATTTGTTGATGTAATGGGTGATTATGAGATAGATTGTGAAGATGTGGTTATGAAGTTGTTTGTTCAATCCTTGAAAGGAGATGCAAGAGATTGATTCTCCTATTTTCCAATGTATTCCATGCATTGTTGAAGTGAACTTAAGACAATTTTCATGGGACAGTTTGGTGAGAGGATAAACCCAAGTGTTGCAAGGAAGAATTTCATGAAAATATTTAAGGGAAAAAAAGAGTTGATCCTTTCCTTTAACCTCAAATTTGTGAAATTCATAAGAGAAATCCTTGAACACATAAGGCCAAATGATGTAGAATTTTTAGTTGTGTATTTACGGGAATTTGATAGTAAGATGGGTTTCTTGTTGAGAGAAAAAGAGCCTACTACTTTACAACAAGCTTACCAAAGTGCCAAGGATATTGAGAACAATCTAAAGTACTCAATCATGAGGGGACCTGTGATTGCCAATATGAATGGTTCTGATAGAATCCAAACTATTGAGCCAAGCCAATCAGGAAATAAAAGTGTTTGTCAAGAAAACCTGAGCCCTTGGATGTTACATCTACATTTGTCTCAAGAGATGCAGAACAAGAACGAGCATCAACCTCACATCAACCAAGGTCGAGAAGGGTTGATTTAATTTTCTTTGTTAGAAAATTGTATAAGATGAAGAGACATGCAAATGAGTCACCATATGACTTGTTTTCATGATTCCTATATGTTATGATGGAAATACCCAAGAGTTTTAGGCCTAATGATTTAATATGCATTAATTTTTTTGTGACACTTACAAACCAAGAACAAGCCAATGGTCTGAGAATTAGAAGCCTCATAGCCTTGATCAAGTAATGAATTGGATAAGCATTGTGGAAGGCACTAAGCATAGTCATATGCTATTTTTTGTTTCCCAAAATGGGGACAATGCTTGCTGTAGTGAAGAAAATCAAGGATAGGACTATCAAGTCAAGAAGATACATTGGAAGGAGTGCAGTTAGTTGATGATTGTTGTTATTTCACAAGCACTCTAAATGTGGGGTCTGATAGTAGTGATGAAGATGAAGTGACAGAGTATGAGGATAAGTAAATATTACCTAATTTTCCTCCTTGGGATGTCGTAGGTTATGAGAAAATACAAGTAGCATATGGTGAAACCTCACAAAGAGATTTAGTCATGAACAATGATTTACCAATTAGTGATTTGTATGCTTTGAGTTTGAATTATGACACATATGAGGAATCAAAGGAATGAGATTGAACTA
Organism: Sequoia sempervirens; assembly: GCA_007258455.2. Taxonomy (NCBI): domain Eukaryota; kingdom Viridiplantae; phylum Streptophyta; class Pinopsida; order Cupressales; family Cupressaceae; genus Sequoia; species Sequoia sempervirens. Next base: position 3,108 of record VDFB02136133.1, read on the forward strand.
GGACAGTCTTCTAATGAATATGATTCCTCTTACGAAGTGGAGATGAAGTCCTTTGCTTCAAGTGAAGTGTATGTAAATAGCCTTGAAGGGGTTTGTTTCCTTGGTAGTGAGTAGTTTTCTTTATGTGAAGAATTTTCTGAATGTGGATCAATTATTATGAGTGCAAATAATGAAGAGGATATTGAAAGTGTCTCTCTCTGTTCTTCAAGTAGTTGCACCAATTTTGAATATACTAATGATCAAGTGTATTGGCATATAGACACCAAAAAGATGAGGTACATGTGACCATCATGAAGAGACATGGTAGAATCCTTTATTTGATGAAATTGCATTAGAAAGTGAGGTTATAAATGATGACCCCTACTAGTGTAGAAGCAATCCTGTTTTTAATAAAAACCTTAATGAATACTTGGTAAGCATTACTAACAAATATGTTGTGGATAATACAAGCAAGAGACAAGCTATAATAAGTTAGGTAACTTCATTTTTCAAGATGTCAACTTTGTATTAACAATTCCCCAATTGAATGGAAAATGGGATGATACAAACACTAATGAATTAGTGTACCAATATGTGATCGAGAAAATTGTTCCTAATAAGCATCAAGAAAATAACACAAACTTGTTGGCATTTAATTGTGATAATGGCCTATTTGATGAAGAAACTGAAGACTGTGATGGTAACCTCAAATATAGTATTAATGTTGAGAGAGATGTGGATGATTGCATTGATTTTCTTATGATATCTAGAGATGTGCTTGAAGAGACGGTTGAGATATCAAGTGCTTGGGTTCCAAATGATGGTACTTTCCCTCACAAAATGGAAATCCACTCTTGGATGACCAAATGGAAAATTAGGATGAATGCATGGATACTCAGGCAACATCATTTTATGTTAAGGAAAATGAATTATTTGATGACTCTACAGAGTGTGCTAATATTTCTAAGCTATTTCATCTATATGAAGGGAAAATCAGAGTTGTGGATAACCAAAAAAATGATCTTTGTTATTACAAAGCTACATTGCAATATTTTGCAGAGGTTCCATATCTTATGGATCTTATAATGGGGCTGCTTCTACCTGAAGGAATGGACATTGTGATGGTGGAGAATACAAATTCTCCTATTCATGGATGCTATTTTTTGAGTACCTCTGAGGAAACTGAATATTGCATGCAGGATGTTCATGAATACCTTTAGCTTGGTGAACAAGTTGAAGGTAATGTCACCATATATGATTAGGTGGAATATGAAAGCTTTACTTTTCCAACATATTCAAATGAGATAATTGTACAACAGGGTAATGAGCAAAATAATTTCATGGTGAGTGGGATGGATGATGTCAGATATGATGGAATTAGTGGCTTAGAAGTGCATAATGTAGATTTGGATCCAGTGAGATCAATGCAGAACAAGGTATTTGATAGAGGAAAGGTTTCTCCTTAAGCTTTGGGAGGCCATCAGGCCCCCAATTGAGAAGATAAAGCTAATAAAATGAATGTCCCCTTGATGGTCTACTTCGATCAGAGATTTTGGATTCTTACGATGCCTGCAGGAGGCATACATCCCCAGTTGGAGCCACTAGTGGAACCCTAGTTTTCATCATTCCACTAATGTTATGTTCAAGCCTATGAATTTTCATTCTTAAACATCATTGGGGTTTAGGATTCTACCGCTCAATTCACTTATGCCCTCAATCCTTTCATCAACTTATGTTTTCCTATTGACTAGCTACGTCAGGTCACCAGTTGGGTTAAGTGGAATTTTATGACTCTTCTTCTCATCCTTGATTGACCCTATCCTCCAAATTCACCTGTTGTTCCTAGGAAGGCCTCTTCTTTATGAATGGCTTATTTCCACATGTAGTTTTTACTTGGTGGAAGTGTCGCTCACAGTCTATCTCCCATTGCAGGTTTTTTTCTATAATATCACACTCAACATGCGACGAGCGATGCCCTTTCACAACAAAACTGTCAGGGTCTATAACTATGGGCTTATCACCCATTGTAGGTCATGCTCCATTTACCATAAAGAAATTAGTGATGAGCGATGTAGTATTTTCCTTTCAAGCCTGGTTCATCACCCATCGCATGATGTTGTTGTATCTTGGAGAGGAAAATGGTGATAGGAAATGAATGGTTTTCAACATCTATAGGCTTTCATCACTTATTGTGTGTTGTGCCCTCATAGTTCGAGGGTAACACATGATTGATGATGTGATTACATTTTTGACTTGTCATTGGTTCCAAGGTTAATTGCCGGTTGGGTGTTTTGTTTCTACCGAGGGATTCTAACCTGCGACCAACAATGTGGTTGCTTCTTGTAGCCATCTTTAACACTTACACCATCGTCAGTTGTCATTTTCATTTTAAATAGGAACCCATAACCGTCGATGGGCTAAGTTCCTCCCATCGCGCAGATATGGTTTATCACTAGTTGGGGTAGCTTGCTGGGAAGGGAACTCATGATGAACGGTGTAGAACATAGATCTTTGGGTAAAATCTCCCAAGAGTTAGATCAACAGTTAGTAACTCATTGTTGGGTCTAAAACCATCATGTGATGATGTTCCAAAACGAGTTTCAAACTAGAAATGGGCAATGCTTCAGTGATGTGGTGAGGATTTCTCCATGATTTGAATGATCGATGGTGGACAAATTAAGGACAATTGGGAAAGGATGTAGATGGATGCATGGCTGCTTTAAATCATATCTTCATTGTTTCCTGGTATGGTCTATAAAGCAAGTGGTGATTCTTAATGTGCCTTGTCGATCAAGTTTTAAATCTATGGCGATCAACAATTGAGATTAGATATGTAGTGATTGAGCTTCCTGCTCATGCGAGTGAGCCGAGATGGACATTAATTATAGCTAGCCTTACATTCTCTTATTTAATGAGGATTTTCTATAGATGAATCAAGTCATTCGTGCATTAGCTAGAGTGTAGAATTAATTGCAATGGCCAAGGAAGAGATAATTACAGGCATTGAAGTGCAAGCATTGCTAGGGTGGTAGCCTAGTATCATCTAGTGTGCATATATTCTCCATTGCTAATTATGGCTGGGCCCTTTCTAAAATTTGGTTTTGAGGTGTCTATGTTGCATGAACGTGTGGATATTTTGGAAGTCGTGGTTTCTGTTTTCTTCATCACTAGCACTAGTTATTGTGGTATATTCAGAGGATGAGTGAACCAAGCACTCTTGTCATAGAAAATTAGAGGTCCCGAAGGTTAAGTATGTAGGAGCCAATTGCATATGTGCTAGAAGACAAACCTTCTCCACTTGGGATACCAATTGTTCTGAAGAAGAAGAGGAGTGTATGCAGAAAACATGAGAAGGTGGTTATTCACAACACCTATGCTTTGAGAACCAGGTTTGTCTCACAGAAACTGATTGGAAAAAAGGATAAGGGACCTTTGTGAAAGAATTAACATGGTCAAGCTCAGGTCTTCAGGTTTGTTTGGAGAAACCCATTGCTCCTATCTTGGTTTCTGATAGCTCGTCGGGAGAAGAGGGAGAAGTTGGCCTTGGCCCTAGCCAATGCCCTACTTCCTTGGTGCCTTACAGTGACTCCGAGGATGAGATTGTTATTGCAACTCCACTCTCTATGATAAGACCCAGTAAGGGTGGTTACTCAGTGGCTAATAGGGCCAAGTAACACATGTGTCCTTTGCTAGCAATGTTGGGTTTTGGGGTGATGTGATAATGTGGCTTCCAAATGGTGATTTTTGTTGGTTCATTTTGATGGTGACTGGTTCGTGGGTTTGTGTTGATAGCCTTGGTGGTGGTTACTCTGGTATTGGTTAATGTGCCAACTTTTATGGTGCCTTTTGGAAGGCTTGCGTGGCATTTCCAACAAATGGGTTATCACTCATTTTCTTTTTTTCTTTTTCAATGATTACAAAATGATAAAATGTAACAGTATGGGAAATTAAACACGATGAAATAATTTTGAAATGAACATGAAAGGTAATGACATCTTGAGTTGGATGCTTTGTCACTCCCTTGTGTTATAAAAGGGATTTCATGGCTTGATGTAGGGGGTTCTAGTCTGAAAGTTTTGAGTCCAATATGTCTTAGGTATAAGTTGATTGTAGCAAGCAACGATAATGCTAAATGCCTGATGAATTCACTGGCAAGTTGTCTTGGGTATAAGTCACATAGGTCATAATATTAATAAGTTTTGTATTGATTATTGATATTAGAACAAAATTCAAAGTCCAAATTGCATTCTCTCCTTTGTATATTTTCACAGATTATAAATGAAATTATCAAAGATCATTTCATCTATTGCCAATTGTTCAATTGAATGTGTGGCTTGATTTCTTTTCTTTAACTCAAAGGGTTAAGTAAAATGCTTAGGAATAGTCGTGTTCTTGAAAATGTTGATGTATCAAATGAACATAGTTTTGGAATACCCTCCTTGGTCCTACAAAGCCTAAAGTGAAGGAATAGAGACCTCAAAATTTTCTATTTGTTGTGTTGGCCACTAGCTCTTGGTGATTTTTGAATATAAAGGTTGGCTACCTTTTAGAAGATTCCAAGGTTTGCTGGAAAAATCACCAACACACCATAATAGAATAGTATTTAATGAGTATGAAAAACACACAACACTTAAAAATATAAATATTTCATGTGAAAAACATGGTGAAGGGAGAGTATAATAGAATCTAAACTTCTTTAGTGAACAACAACAAAAATGCTCAATATTTATTGTTGCTCTACAACCATGAAGGAAGAAGTCCAAAGTTGAGTTCTCACAAATTCCTATGAACTATACAAAGGGATGAACTATTGAATATTTTATGTTACCTTATGTCCCTACTTATTTGTCGCACCCCACACATATTCTATTTGAAATTTTGTTGAAAATCATGAATCACGGTAAACAAAGAAGAGAAAAATGCTTGTAGAAAAGGAATCAATATATTCTAGCAAATTTTAGTGATCTAGTAGAAAAATATAAAAAGGGATTGCATGTAATTCATTGTTCAATATTTTCTTATGAAGTTAAAATCATCTTTGTGCATTGATGGCTACCTATTATTCCTAGTTGTTATTGTGTAATCATGTCACAACCCCTTGATGTTAGTATTTAAAAAAAAATTATAATAGTTGTACCTCTGGAAATTTTATGGGGGATTAGATTAGAAGCAATAAATCCAAAAATACAAAGAAGTAATGGAGTGCAAAGGAGAAAATATGAAAATAAAATGAAACACAGTTACCCCAAATCTTCAATCTCCATGGTTGATCTCCATTACACCTTCTAGCTTGCTGCGAATAAAGATTTACCCTCAGATTTATGCGAGCAACCTAAGACTATGCCATGTCCTACACAAGTGTTCAAGGATTTTACTATGAAAATGACTCTAAAATATGCAAAGTATGAGAGGAAATGACAACAGAATGAGAGGCAAAAAATTCACGTGAATGTTTGAGAGAGAGAGAGAATGAATTTGAAATTGTCGTTTGATAAGAAAAGGCAATTTTGAATAGACGGATGAGATCGAAAGGTGGACGGATGACCCAGATTGAAAGTTGAGACAAGATGGCTAAAAAAAGGTAGGGGAATCAAATTAATAATAGTCATTGGACCTTTGCATGCAAAAAGGCATCTTTTTGAATTAAAAATCATTTTAGTTCAAAAATGGAGAATCAAATGATAGTAGGCAATAAATGCCCATCTTCAGCCAAAATAAGGAAATTTGACCATTTTAAATAAGTAATCATTTATTTATTTATTTAAAATGGGGAAAATGACATGTGGCCATAATTAAATAAATTAAAGAATTTATTTAATTAAAAGAAGAATATGTAAGTTATTGACGTATTTAAATAAATAAGCAAGATTTATTTATTTGAATAATCTAGATGACTTAGTGGACATGAATAATTAAATAAATTAGGGAATTTATTTAATTATAAAGAGGCATTAGATAATTAGTGACACATTTAAGTAAATAAATAAAATTTATTTGGTTAAATAATTAGGAAGAATAAAGAGACATGAATTAATTAAATAATTAAAGATTATTTCATTAATAGATGAAAAATGGACCGCACAACATAATTAAATACTTTAATTATGCTAGGACGAATGTGATGAAAAACCGAGCTCGTAGGTCTAGGTCAAATTTTAGTGTCTACATTTTTCCCCTCTTTGTCATAATGCAACCTATCGCATTGTGACAAAGAAGAAAAAGTCAAAGTCATGCCCTAGGGAAGGTACAACATATCGATGCCCCCTTGGGAAATTTTAAAAATTTTGGCCCAGCGACAGAAAAATTTGAAAAGTGTCCCAACAAGTTAATTTAAAGACCAGAAAAGTAATGGCGAGACGGTTCAGAGTTTGGACATGTTTAAGGTACCCAAAAGAGCAATCAAAGGTGACAAAAGGAGCCCCCAGTAATAACAATTGTGAAAAACCCCACCTTTACCCTATAAATAGTTAAAATTGGAGGTAAAACTCATTTCATTTTCAAATTTGCTATAGTAATTTCAAAGAGCCTAGAGTGAGGATAGCAACAAAAAAGATGGTGATCCTGATCATAGAGAACCACAGATACATTGTTAGGATCTACAGGCGACTAGAGGGTGTGGAGCCAGCAGTATGTATCCTTAGCCTACTTCATCAATTTATCATTTTTTGCGCTTTTTAAGGGTTTCTAGGACTAGGAACACATGCGCCATGACACATTTGTGTTCACATAAGCCACAATCGATTTCATGTTTGATATATTTAATGCTTCGCAACGCAAATGCAAAAGGCCATTAAGACATGGTAAAAAATTGCACTGCATTTGCATGAAGTTGTGACACAATTGCTAATTTAATCCACATTTGACAGTTGAAAAGCCGCATTTGAAATATCGAGACACAATTGAGGGTATGAGTGATGAATGTAAATCGAATGATGCATGTGTACAACATCACGATGCAATTAGAATTTTGAGACGCAATCGCGAAGCAAAATGGCACAATCGTTGTATAGTGATGAAAACGTTGCACAAAATGATGTAATCGGCTAATTGTGACACATTTGTTTTTGTCTTTGACAAATGTTAATTAAGTGTTGTTTCAAATTTTAACTTTCATTGACTTAGACTAGGTGATAATGACAAGCTTCAAAAATATATTAACGCATGCGTTGGTATGTGCAGAGACAATTAGCGCCTATTTACACACGAGAGAGAAAACCATCGACCTATGCATTTAGAGACATCTTGACAGATAGAGAGCGACGACGTTTGATGCAACTAGGTCTCTACTATGTCACCTATATGCTCATTGTACGGGAAAATAGGGGACTCCTTACAGTGCTATGCGAGAGGTGGCATTTAGAGACCTGCTCTTTCCACCTGCTGACCGGGGAGGCTATAATTACCCTTGATGATGTTTACTGGATTCTGCGCCTATCAATCCAGGGGGAGAGGATTGTTTATGATCCACAAAACGGACATCAAACATTTATTACCTACTATCATGATCAAGGTTCCAAATTAGGTATTGAGGGATATGAGATCCAGTGGGAGTTCATGGCAGAGCACTACAAACAATTTGATGCTTTATTAGCGACATTGATTGCTGGTGTGGTTATTCCAGATCATCGAGGTCACGGGTTTCCGATTGGTTGGGGGGATATACTTGTTGGCATGAGGCGAGATCAGATGGTTTATGCTTGGGGACCTTGTTTATTAGGTATGCTATATCATCAACTACATGAGGTTGCATACGAGAGGGCACAAAGCATTTCCTATGGGACAACCCTTCTTATGATTTGGGCGTGGGAGCACATTGCCATTTTTTGCCCACTGATTGAGAGGCCACAGTTGGTAGATGGGATGTCGTATGTCTATTACTATGCTAGTGCACTATAGTAGAGCCACTATGGTGAGACAGGTTGGTGGAGACATAGGATCGACACCATGATTGCATTTATTTGGAGGCCATACAGGGATTGCAGGAAGTGGGAGGGTGAGGCAGATCATCTTAGTTTCTACCAACAGTATCGATATTTGATTGGCCAGATAGTGTAGACGCAATTGATTGTGGAGATGTACTTTCCATAGCGTGTTCTCAAACAGTTTGGTGAGCAACAAGGTTTTCCGCTTGGGATAGCTAAATATGTGAGGTCATCTCGAGAGTCAGCATGGGGACCACCCATATCCATGGCTTTTTCCACTCACCAGATTGATGGAATGGTGGCGTAACAATGGGGATGGAGAGGAGGAGTTGTAGATTTGGGGACCACTGTAGATTGTTATTTATGGTGGTAGACACACAGGCCTATTTCCCTCATAGATCCAGATGGACCAGGGCCAGTGGATCGAAGATCCATTATTCCACATGTGCTGCGAGCTGGATGACAGGGTGGAGTTGGTGACAGAGGCAGAGGTTGAGGCTGAGGGAGAGATGGAGATAGGGCTGGAGGTAGGGGATGAGGGAGAGATGGGGATGATGGTGATGATGGGGGAGCCGATGGGAGACGGAGGAGAGGAGGGGATGGAGGGAGATACCAAAGGAAGGTGAGGCAGCAAGTGGTCAGATCACCATTGGACCCTATCCCAGAGGTAGCCAAGAAGGAAGGAGAGAGGGGAGGGGAGCATGCAGAGGTAGATATTGGAAGAGAGGAGAGGGTGATGGAGGAGAGGGAGGTGAAGCATGCAGAGGTGGAGATTGGGAGAGAGGAGGACATAGGAGATGATGACGATGATGAGGATGAGGTCATTGATGAGGCAGAGCATCTGCTGCAATGGAGTATGGTGGAGGGTGATGATGGGATGCCTGTAGGGCTAGTATTGCCAGCATATACCACTGTAGACTAGCAAGTTGCCAACCTTTAGAGGAGACTTGATGAGAGCACTACATAGGTCAAGGATTTATAGGCTTAGCTTGAGCTAGCAAGGGTTGAGTAGGATCAGGCTAAGATCCGGAGGCAAGAGGCAACATAGTGGTGTGTAGATTTTGTAGCGCTATGTCCAAGAGCTTTAGGGGATATGGCCCATGAGTTTTCCAGGGTGAGTGCTCAGTATGGCTAGTATAGGACCCTCTATAAGTAGGAAGTGTGTCTCGAGCAACGTGATCCTACACTATCGCGCTCACAGACAAGGATAGGTAGTGGCCACAGGTTAGGGAGTGGGAGCAGTAGCAGGAGCCACACTAGTGTGAGAGAGTCTACCTCCTCAGGGTAGACCATAGGTCATAGGTCTCACCACTCATGTAGGCATGCCTTGAGTCATCACTTGGGCCATAGTCATGGGTCCACCAATTTAGGGTAGAGGTCAATATAGAGGTAGCCACCAATGATAGATACCCTAGCTACTCAGGTTGCAGATACAACACAGATAGCCCATACAGAGGTTACAGTGACAGATGCCTCAACCACGTAGGGACATGTGATAGGGACCATGATGGCCTTAGTTCCCTCGACAGAGCATCGATCCCCTAGATCTTCTCCTTGAGGAGATGAGAAGAGTGTCTCTTGAGATATTTAATTTTCATGCATTATGACATTATTGACTATTGAGCCTGCGAGCTCCATTTTTGGGACATCTCTTTGACTCTATCCTGTGACACTAATATTTTTGAGATTATATATATGCGATGCAGTTTTGACATGTCCTATCTATTTTATGTTATGTGACAATGTGCTATGTGATGATGATGATTTGGATGTCATGTTGTGATTATCCAGCTATACTATCTATGTGATATTTTCTTGATGCATTTCTTAATTCCTATGATGATATGTATGCCTATGCCATGGATGCATTTATGATGAAAATTCTATGTTCTAGTTATGATTAAATGTTATAATGCCATGGATGATATGGATGATAATATTTATGTTTTTATTTGTTTTCCCCTACTGCCTATGATTATGGATGCACTGATGGATGCCAATATTGTAGATGTATTTGCATGATGATATATTATGATATGCTATGAAAATATATGTATGTAATTGGGTTGTTTTATGATTTGGATTTAACCTAATGTGAATGTCTAATGTAATGCAATGTCAATATGATTATGTATGAAAATGTATTTTTGTGTGTCACAAGATATTATCGAGAGACAGAAGAAGAACGAGGTGACAAGAAAGAAGGAGATGGATGTTAGCAAGACAAAAAATCCTTCAACACATTTCCATAGGACATATCAATTGTTGCTCTTAATCATAATTGGGTGAATTATCGCAATGGCCAACAAACACCATGATATGAGATAAATCAAGGTGTGCAAGGTCATACCATCACTTGACAAGTATGATCATGACTCATACTAAGAGAGAGATTGCCCTAGTCATTTTGTCATGATCAACCACAAACAGTGAAGACAATCAAGACAAATCATGCAACTTCATTACTCCTCTAAATCTTGTTTTTAGGAAATCCTCGAGGAACTAGCAACATGACTGTCAAAAATAAACAAAAACATCACAAATTTAAATTCCCAGTGCTTTCCAAGTGTCTGGATATCAAGATGTCAAGTTTGTCAAAAATGTTGAATGTCCTGGTGTCAAAGTGTCCAAGTTGGTGATATGAAGATGCCAGATGGGTGTCTAGTTTAGGAAGGACACATCCTAAATGATGCCAAGATGTCAGATTCAGAAAGGACACATTCTGAATGATGTTGATGCCAGAGTGATGCAAAATTTAGGAAGGACGCATCCTGAACAAGGTCGATGTCAAGATATCGAATTGATAGGAAGTTCAAGAAGGGCACATCCTAAACAATGTCGATGTCGAAATGATATCAAGTTTAGGAA
>VDFB02136134.1:0-22261 GCA_007258455.2 Sequoia sempervirens
CCCTCTCTAATTATCTTTATCTCCCCTAGCCCTCTCTCTCTCACTAGATGTCTCCTCCCTACCTTTTCCCCTATATCTATCTCTCCTCTCCCTCCCTCTACCTCTCTCTCGCTCTCACTCCTCCCTCACCCTCTTTCTCTCTCGCTCTCTCCTCTCTATCTCACCATTCTCTCTTTCCCTCTCTGTAACTCTCTACTTCTTTATATGTCACCATTCTCTCTCTACTTCTATTTATCTCACCTATCCCTCTTTACCTGTCCCTTCCTCCCCTCTCTCGCCCACCCTCCCTCCTTCCCTCTATCTCTATCTCTCTCTACTTCTCTTTATCTCACCTATCCCTCTCTACCTACATATCCCTCTATCACTCCCTACCAAACTCTCTCTATTGCTCCCTATCTCACCTTTCTCTCACCTCCCTCTCTCTCCCTCCATACATCTCCCTCCCCTTTCCTCTCTACTCTCTATCTCCCTAATCCCTCTCTACCTACCTCTCCATCCATCACTCCCTACCACTCTCTCTACACCTCTCTATCTTGCTTCTCTCCCTCCCTTATTCTCTCTCTACCTCTCCTTTCTCTAATTATCTTTATCTCCCCTAGACTTCTCTCTCTCTCACTAGATGTCTCCCTCCCTACATTTTCCCCTATCTACTCTCTATCTCTCCTCTCCATATCTCTACCTCTCTCTCTCTCTCTCGCTCTCTCTCTCACTCTCCTCTCTATCTCACCATTATCTCTTTCCCTCATTGTAATTCTCGCCTTCTCTATATGTCACTATTATCTCTCTACTTATCTTTATCTCACCTATCCATCTTTACCTCCCCCTTCCTCCCCTCTCTCACCCACTCTCCCTCCTTCCCTCTATCTCTATCTCTCTCTATTTCTCTCTATTTGACCTATCCCTCTCTGCCTGCATATCCCTCTATCAATCCCTACCACACTCTCTTTACTACTCTCTATATCAACTCTCTCTCACCTCCCTCTCTCTCCCTCCATCTTTCCTTCCTTATCTACTCATTATCTCTCATGTCTCTTTACCTCTCCTTCCCTCTCTACTTATATTTATCTCCTATTTCCCTCCCACCCTCTCTCTCTCTCTCTCTCTCTCTCTCTCTCTCTCTCTCTCTCTCTCTCTCTCTCTCTCTCTCTCTCTCTCTCTCTCTCTCTCTCTCTCTCTCTCCCCAATCCCTCCCTCCCCCTCTTTATCTCTCCCTCAATGAGGGTTTAGGGTGTAAGGTTTAGTTTTAAACGTATAGGGTACAAGTTATAGCTTTTAGGATAGTAGGTATAAAGTTGAGGGTATAGGGTATAGGGATGAGGGATGAGAGTTTAGGGTTTATGGTTTAAGGTATAGGGTTGAGGGTATAAGGTTAACTGTATAGGTTATATGGATTAAGGTTTAGGATCTTGGGTACATAGTTGAGGGTATTGGGTTGAGGATATTAGGTTTAGGAGTGATGGTTTAGGGTTTAGGATTTATGTATATGTTTGAGGGTTGAGGATTGAGGTATAATGTTTAGGGTTGAGGGTATGAGGTTAAGTGTATAGGGTTTAGGTATTAGGGTTTAGGTTGTAGTGTTAAGGGTATAAGGTATAGGGTTAAGGCATGAGAGTGTAGAGTTTGATTTTTAAGTATAAGGCTGAGGGATAATTTTTAGGGTTTAGGGTATGAGGTTGAGGGTGTAGGGTATAGCTATGAGGGTTGAGGGTGTAGTATTTAGGGTTTAAGGTATAGGGTTGAGGTTTGAGGGTTGAGGGATAGTTTTTAGGGTGGAGGGTATAAGGTTAAGTGTATAGGGTATATGGATTATGGTTGAGGATATTGGGTATATAGTTGAGGGTATTGGGTTGAGGATATTAGGTTTAGGGCTGATGGTTTACGGTTTACGATTTATGTATAAGTTTGAGGGTATGAGGTTAAGTGTCTAGGGTATAGGGATTAGGCTTTAGGGTGTAGGGTTAGGGGTATAAGGTATAGGTTTAAGGCTTGAGAGTGTAGAGTTTTTCGTTTAAGTGTAGGTTTGAGGGATAATGTTTAGGGTTTAGGGTATGAGGTTGAGGGTGTAGGGTATAGAGATGAGGGTTGAGGGTTTAAGGTATAGGGTTGAGGGTTGAGGGATAGTGTTTAGGGTTGAGGGTATAAGGTTAAGTATATAGGGTATATGGATTATGGTTTAGGATATTGGGTATATAGTTGAGGGTATTAGGTTGAGGATATTAGGTTTAGGGTTTAGGATTTATGTATAAGTTTGAGGGTTGAGGGTTGAGGTACAATGTTTAGGGTTGATGGATGAGGTTAAGTGTATAGGGTATAGGGATTAGGGTTTAGAGTGTAAGATTAATGGTATAAGGTATAGGATTAAGGCTTGAGAGTGTAGGGTTTTCCATTTAAGTATAGGGTTGAGGGATAATGTTTAGGATTTATGGTATGAGGTTGAGGGTGTAGGGTTTAGGGTTTAAGGTATAGGGTTGAGGGTTGAGGGGTGGTGTTCAAGGTTGAGGGTAGAGAGATTAGGGTTTAGAATATTGGGTATAGGGTTGAGGGTATTGGGTTTAGGATTGAGGTTTAGGGTTTAGGGTTTAGCGTACAAGGCTGAATGTGGGGTTTAGAGTTTAAGTATAGGGTTAAGGGATGATGTTCATGGCTTAGGTTATAAGGATTATGGTATAGGGTATAGGGATGAGGGTTGAATTTGTAGGGTTTAGGTTTTAGGTATAGGGTTGAGGGTTGAGGTATAGTCTTCAAGGTTGGGGGTGCAGGGTTAAGTGTATAGGGTATAGGGATTAGGGTTTAGGATATTGGGTTTAGGGTTTAGGGTTGAGGGTTTAGGGTTCAAGGTTTAGGGTACAAGGTTTAATGTAGGGTTTAACATTTAATTATAGGGTTAAGGGTTCAAGGATAATGTTTATGGTTTAGGGTATAGGGTATAGGTATGAGGTTTGAGGGTGTAGGGTTTATGGTTTAATTCTCAACCATCAACCCTATACAATGGACCCTCAACCATAATCCATCAACCCTCTACCCTCAACCCTTAAACCATAAACCATTAAACCCTCTACCCTATATATTAAACCCTCAAGCCTAAATTCTCAGCCCTCAACCTTCAACCCTTAAACCCTTAACCCTCAACCCCTATATCCTCTACCCTATACATTAGACTCTCAACCATAATCCTTCAACCATATACCCTCAAATATATACCCTAAACCCTAAACGCTCTACCCTCAACCCTAAACCCTCAACCCTCAACCCTTAATCCCTCAACCCTTAAACCCTCAAACTTCTACCCTCTACCATCAACCCTCAACCCTTAAACCCTAATCCCTCAACCCCTATATCCTCTACCCTATACATTGGACCCTCAACCCTAATCCCTCAACCCTATACCCTCAATCCTCTATCCCCAACCTTAAACCCTCAACCCTTAGACCCTCTACCCTATACATTAAACCCTAAACCCTCAATTCTCAACCCTCAATCCTTAATCCCTCAACCCTCAACCCTTAAACCCTCAACCCTCAAGCTCTATACCCTATACCCTATACATTGGACCCTCAAGCTAATCCTTCAACCGTATACCCTCAAACATATTCCTTCTACCCTCTACCCTCAACCCAATACCCTCTACCCTCAACTCTAATCCCTCAACCCTATACCCTCAACCTAATACCCTAAATCATCAACCCTATAGGTCCTCTACCCTAATCCATCAACCCTAAATGCTCAACCCCTATCCATTTCTCTCTATCTATACATCTCACCTCTCTCTCCCTCCCTCTCCCCTACCCCCTCTAATTGTCTCTATCTACCCTTTTCTATGTACCTCTTGCTCAATCAATTCCTACCTAATGCAAGAGCATCCAGGGTGTAAGAACAATCTTGCATCACCCAAAAAAATGTTGTTTCTTTTCAATAAGGGCTATATTTGGTAGGGTTGCTATTTTGTAAATTTTCATTTATGCACAATTGGAGATGAAAAAACATACACAAACCTCCAGAATGGTAAATTGAAGCCAATCGAAAAGAAATCATTTCAATACCATTTGTCATTTGAGAGATATTGAAATTTTAATTTTTGAAACTCCTAATAAAATCTTCGAAGTCAATTTTTAGGCACTTCGAGGCTCCGGATGGGCCTGAAATTGGTGCAAAATGAAAGTGCATGGCCTTTAGGCCCTACTTTCTATGGTGGTTACACCTTAAAATAAAGGATATAAAGGGGGACTACAAAAAGGGGAGAGAGCAGCGTAGATGGTGGCTCTGATTTTCATCCTTGCAAATTTATGTACTCAAAAAGCCCATGTGATGGAAAATATAATGTTGTAATTTCATCTTCATATTATTGATAATAGAAAATATTTTCTTTCCTTCTTGCATTTTGTTGGTGCCATTTCTATTATTTTTGTGACTTTTAGATTGTAAGGGGAGTACCCTTCATTAAGTGGTATCAAAGCGGGTTTTCCTAATTGTGTAAACAAATCACCGAATGTGAGGCTGTTTGCACTAGGACTTGTGGTTGTAGGTCTGTGAGAAAAGATGCCTCCACGAAGAAACCATGGTGGGAGAAATGTTGGGGTAACAGAAGAGGGTTTTAGAGCCCTCCAGAGACAAGTTCAAGCACTACAAGAGGAGTTGCACAGGGGAGCTGATGTCAGAAGAAGAGAAGAAAGTGAGGATCCATTCGAAGAGGAAGCAAAGGATGTAATGGATCCTGGAGAATTTAGGCTGATTAGGGCCATTTCCAAGATTGGAAAGAGGCCAAAGATAGAAGTTTCTAATTTTTTTGGAAACCTAAATCCAGAGAAGCTGATCGATTGGATCAATGACATGGAAGAGTATTTTGAGTATGAGGAAATAGAAGATACAAATAGGGTCAAATTTGCAAAGGCCATGCTAGCATATGGTGGAAAGAAGTCTAGTTGGAAAGAAATAGAAGAGGAAAAGACAAAATAACAAGATGGGATCAAATGGTGGAAAAATTGAAAAGATAGTTCATTCCTGGGGACTATGAGTTGTATTTTTTGAAGAAGATGCAAGGGTTGAAATAAGCAATAAAATCTGTTAAGGAGTATATATAAGAATTCTATCAAGTCGTGATCAGAACAGGTCATTTTGAGGCCAACAAGGAGAAAGTTTCACATTACATAAATGGGTTGAAGTCAAGCATTCAAGAAGAGTTGAGTCTAGTAAGAATGTCTACCATTGAAGATGCATATCAGTTTGCTTTGAAGGTAGAAGAGAAGTTGAAAAGGAGGTTTGAAAGTAAGCAGAGAGGTGGAGGTCGTGATGGAAGGACTAGTGGATGGTCATATGGAGGTCAAAATGAAGACCAAAAGAAGGGTGAAGGATCTAGTAGTAGCTAAAACCAAAAGGGAGATAACACCTATCATCTTCATAATGGAGACCAAAGAGGAAGAGGAAGATATGGGCGAGGACTAGGGAGAGGAGCCTTTCATGGAACCTGTTTCTAATGTGGAGAAGAAGGGCATAGGGAATATGAGTTTCCTCAACATGAAAGAAGGAAAAATAGAAGACCTGAGGGTAATGCACAAGTTGAACATGTAGACAAAGATGTTGAGTCTTCACAATCTAAGAATGCAGAAAGAGGAGAGGTTCTTGTTACTAGAAGGGCCTTGCTGAATGAGGAGAAAGAGATAAGTCAAAGGAAGAATTTGTTTCGCACCAAATGTAAGTGTGAAGATAAATTTTGTAATATTATTATTGATGGAGGTAGTACCAATAACCTTGTTTCAAAAGAGATGGTTAGTAAGTTGCATTTGGAGAGAAGGCATCCAAATCCATATCAGATTGCTTGGTTGTAGAAGGACCATAAAGCTTTGGTAAATGAACAATGTCTAGTAAAGTTTAATATTGAAAATTACCATGATGAGGTATTCTGTGATATTATGTGTATGGATGTTTTTCATATGTTGTTATGTAGACCATGGTGGTTTGATCGACGAGCAGTACATGATGGACATGCCAACACCTATTCTTTGACAAAGGATGAAGTTCATCATAAGTTGAAGCCCTTGAATGAGGTAGAGGAAAAGGTATGCAATAATGCAATAATTTTTTTGGTTGATGGAAGAAAGTTCCTAGAAGGTATTAGGCATGAGCATATGTGTTTTACATTGATCCCTAGAGTTGATAAAGAAGATACTAATGAGGTACCTGTAGAGGTTTCAAATTTGTTAAATTAGTTTCAAGTAATTATTTTTGATTACGTACCTGAAGGTTTTCCTCCAGTAAGAAAGATTAGTCATCAGATGGACTTGAATCCTAGAGCCAGTTTTCCAAATAAGGTAGCTCATCGTATGACTCTAGCAAAAAGTGAAGAGTTGAACAGACAAGTGCAAGAGTTGTTACGAAAGGGTTTGATTAGGGAGAGTTTGAGTCTATGTGTAGTAACTGCAGTACTACCACCATCGAAGTATGGGGAATGGAGGATATGTATAGATTCCAGAGCCATCAATAAGATCACCATCAAGTATATATTTCCCTTGCCAAAGATGGATGACATTATGGATTGTTTGAGTGGAGCTAAGTACTTCATGAAGATAGATCTGAAGAGTGGTTATCACCAAATTTGAATTAGAGAAGGAGATGAATGGATGACAACATTCAAGACCAAAGAGCACTTGTACAAGTGGTTAGTTGTGCTCCTTGGGGTAACCAATGCACTGAGCACCTTCATGTGGCTCATGAATTAGGTACTTGTTTATGTTTTTTTTATGCACTTCTCAACACAGGTAATGCATAGGTGCATCACCTCTCTTGAAAGAAAACCTTCCACAATCAGGTTGCATAACACTATCGGAAGGTCTCTAATGTTAGGTCTTGAAAGTGCTTGGAATATCTTAGTTGTTTCATGTGATTTGCTGGAATCACAAGGCAGACTTATGGATGAGTTACAAAGTGGGAGAAGTTGAGCCTACAAATGGAGTTCTCAAGATGCATAAATTGTTGCTCAGTTATTGCAGGTTCAAAAGAACTCCATTTCAACATCAGATTTAGCTTTACAATGTGCAATGAATTGTACCATAGGTTACCTATTAGAAAAAAAGAAAAGGGGTAGGGAAGAGAGGAAGTTCCTAGACCTGAAACTATGAATGAACAATGATCATGGAGGGTACTAGAGTAGACAAACTTCCTAAAATGGGTTTTTCTTGACCAAGAGAAACCTACAGGTACACAAAGCCAGTGCAATATTCTATGGACTGCAAATTTTTAGATAGCATACACACATCATGAACATGCAATCGAACTAAGTTGCAGCATTGAGATAAAGGAGCCCAGGCTAACTTTACACAACAATTTGTCATCAACAACTGCTAAAAGTATGGGCTAATAGTTCACCAGATACCATAACAACAAACACCATCATCACTTCCATTCAAACAACTAACAACTAAAACTAATAGGGAAGTAAAACCATGTACACATAATGAGAAAACTCAAAAGGAACACCCATAGATCATGCAATGGTGCTTTCTATTTCAGCAGAATGTTTTTACATCAGCTCTCCAACCATTTACAAATGAGGAGGGAACCCCTATTTATAGTTTTCCAAAGCCCAAATGAATGGCTAGGATTGAATTACATTGTGTGGCTCATATTTGATTGCACTAGGGCTTCACCTACCCCACAATATTTAGCAATTTAAAATACATCTTTTGTCTTTTCCCTATTTTTTCTTTTAGTGTCCAATCACTGTAGCAATTTTGTCCTCTAGTTGATTGCCCTTTTGTTGTAGCTGAAACTGTTCAAAAGCTACCTTTTATTTGATGTGTTCACAACATCCCTCAATCAATCAAGTACACCTTGTTTACAGATTTGCATCGTTGTTAAATGGATCAAATGATCTAATGAGACAGCTCTTGACGGATCATGATCGTTTATTTGGAGGGAGGAAATAGCCGCTCCCTCCCACCACCTTCAAGGCCACCCCTCATAGATTTGTCACTGACTTCCTTGACATACACCTCCTTCTAGTGTTAGCTTTGTTTATGGGTGCTAGGGGTAGAGGTGAGTATAAAATTAATGGCGAAAGGAGCAATGTGATTTTTCCTTCTTCAACTTTCTCAATGGGCCTCCCCGATGGACCTGTGGTAGGTTTCTTGAAGCCTACATAGATGAAGTTACTTAAGTGCTTTCATACACAAATGAAGGAAAATGTTAGTCAAATCCTACAAATTAATGCATGCTTAAGTGTGTGGGAACCATAGGGTGGAAGGACAGTGACTGGAAGATGGCAAGCGAATAGTTGACGACAAATGAAAGGTGGATGACGAATGATGGAGTAAAGGAGAATAGCGAATGGAAGAAAGATGGCGAACGATGGATGACGGATTGAAGGCGAACACCAGACAAAATCTAGATGACAGATGGAAGGTAGACGACGGATGGAAGGCAGATGGCGAGTGACAGACAGAAGGTGGATGGCGCAAGAAAGGTGGATGATGAACAAAAGGCTGACAATGGATGAAAGAACAATGAATGGAAGGCAGACGACGGATGAAAGGCAGACGGTGGACAACAAATAGAAGGAAGATAATGGACAAAAGGTAGATGACAAACAACCATGGAGGGACGGTGACCCAACAAGGAAGTTATGAAATGGCCATGGAGGGATGGTGGCCTGAGAAGGAAATTCTAAAATGGTCACAAAGCGATAGCGGCCTGACAAGTAAGTTCTGAAATAGCCACAGAGGGACAATGACCTGACAAGGAAGTTTTGAAATGGTCGTGGAGGGACGCCGACCTAACAAGGAAGTTCTGAAATGGCCACGGAGGGACAACGACCCAACAAGGGAGTTATGAAATGATCATGAAGGGATGGCAACCTAACAAGGAAGTTCCAAAATGGCCATGGAGGTACAATGAATTGACAAGGAAGTTCTGAAATGACCACAGAGGGATGATGACCCAACAAGGAAGTTCTGAAACTTCACAAAACTTAGAAAATTTTAGAATTTTCAATTTTAGTGCATGGGAAAAGGGGTAGAATGAGTGCCAAGACATACTTCCGTAAGGTTTGAATCATTTTGAAAAATGAAAAAATCTAGAAAGGGGAAGCCAGAGGGTCGCGATCCTTTTCAAACGGCAATGAGCACACGACAGCCCAACATGGAAGTTCTGACGACGACGGAGGGACAACAACTTGACAAGGAAGTTCTGAAACTACCACAAAGGGATGGTGGCCCAATAATGAAGTTCTGAAATGGCCATGGAGAGATGGCAGGCTAACAAGGAAGTTCTGACGGCGATGGAGGGATGGTGGCCTGACAAGGAAGTTTCGACAGCGACGAAGGGATGATGACTCAAAAATAATTTTTTGCAATTTCCCAAACTTTAACCGAAACCTTGGAAATTCACTTGGGAATCATAAAATCATCCCAAATCCATAGGAAACTTGTCCCCAAATTCAAAAAATGAAGAAAAAAAGTGAATCAAGCGATCAGGGACCAAGTTAGCAAGAACAAGGCAAAAGGCGAAAAAAGGAAGGGTGACTTTGTTTCTCCCCAGATATGAATGCCTGAAGTAAAATGAAGGGTTGGGAGAAACATTTATAGGGAAATTAACATTAATGGCATGCATTTATTTCTTTGTATGGGGGAACCAGGTTACGTGAGATGTGGGAACCCACACTCATTTGGATGCTTGGTCAAGGCTCGAACAGAGAAACTAAGTGTTGATCCCACCATGCAGGTGGAAATTCGGAATTAGTCGCTACTCAATGGTGAAACATGAGTGATGAACCGCATGAGGTGAACCACAACTGTGGGTCTAGGAGGACTGAAGGATGCTGGGGAAACGAACAAAGGGAAACTCGCATGGGAATTTCCACGAAAGCAAAAGACTTAGCAAAATTTAGGTAGGTGAATCTGGTCAAGAGAAAATTGATCATTCTAAGGCATGTGACCCACTTGGACTCACTGATAGGGGCATGCAAAATGAGGCAGCAGCAAAATGACCTAGGAAGAGCAAAAAGAGGGGGTCCCTGCATTTGGTGAGGTGTGTGTGCAAAACATGCACAACAAATGGCGACTCACTGGGGAAATGCTCTAGAGCATTTTGATGACAAACTGGAATCACAAACCTAGAATCTCTAGTTTTGATCTTCACGCTAGAGAAAACAAACTAGACACTCAACGAAAGGATGAAAACCACTAGCCAACCCAACCTTCAGAATGCTGAAAATCCAAGTGTGTGTAATTGCGTTAATTCCCATCCTTAGTTGCTGCAAGAACCCAATCTCCGTCAAGTTAATCTACATAGTTTATTCTAACTCCAAAAGCATCTAGGACATTGCCTCACTGCTAATTAGGCATCCATAGCCCCGATGAGGTTGTTGTTGTGATTCTCCCAAACATTGCTCTACTGTCGGCCAGGTGTCCATAGCCCCAATAGAGTTGCTCGGATCCTCTTGAAAGGTGGAATTTATTCTTTCTTTTCATTTTCAATGTTTTTCTTTTCTTTCTTTTTTTGTTTTCTTTTGATTTTCCTCTTTTCAATTCCTTGTATTTCAACTTACAAGCAATGAAGCTCGCGTTTAGGGTTGAGAATCACAGTGGAGCTGAAGCATAATTTTAGATTTTTCACTTAACTAGACTTCACAAAGGACCTACAACGACCTTTGGATTCTAAAAATATGTGATAGATATAAGATTCTAGAATACATCATAATTGGACCAACCAACAGCTTATCCTCTTTGAATCAAATGTCCAAATCACTTGACACTAATAGTAGACCTTCACCATCCATTCTAAAAACTTGATTAGAGTTTAAAAAAGAAATATGTAGAACAACCCCAGGTGATAAGTATGGTTGTTGTGTGAATAGATGTTCCTAGCTAAAAGCAGAGGGACCCCGAGCAAAGCAGCAATAAAGCTGAAACAAAACGAAAAGAAAACACCTACACTAACCAAAGAAGAAAGTGAAAGCAAAGAGAAAAGAGACCACCCTAAAGCAAACCTAACCTAATTAAAGCAGGGAAGCGAGACTATATACACAAACTTGAGGTATGTACACAAAACCTACATTACCCAAAATGAGCTATGTACAAAAATATTTACAAAGCACTTTGTTCAGGGAAGGAAAACTAACTTTTATAATAGTTGGACTTCGTAATGCATGCACAAGAAAAAGGGAAATCATTAAATTTCTCAATCATGCACATTCATTCTTGTACTCAGAAAATGAATTTTCACATAACAACATTCAAATTCAATCACATCATCATGAAAATTCAGCAATTGAGGTGATTCATTGAACCCATGGTTGATCCATAAACAAGTTTTCCTTCCCGCACTCCCATAATCAAAATGATAAATGCAGCTATGAAAATTAATAGTGGAAAGGAAGGATAGAACCTGGATGTCATCACATGGAGGTGGCAGGATCTGATAGTTGAGAGCAAGCACTACATCATTGGTCGTCATGTTGGTAACCTCGAATGGAGGAACTAGATGGTGCAACATTTTTGTTCTTGGGCATGCATAGGGTTGGGAGGACGGGGAAACAAGCACCTCTTCCAAGCTACCAATGGGATCTATAGCCCCTATTGGTTGTTCTCCAAGGAAAAACACTTCATCACATGGGTCTTCTATAGTCCATGGCTCCACTTGATTATTGTCTTCAAGGGGCAGCATGTTGTCCCATCTTCTTTCCCTAGTGTTGACCTCAATTTTATGATGTCCAATGTCATAGGATGATGACATGGACAAATCTATCCTATTTTAGCCCTCTAAACATGTAAGAGGATCAGTAATGACCATGGAGGGAGGACTCCAAGTTGCATCTTGTAGTCGGCCTGGTGCCTCATCTTTGTTGGCAGCTATCTCAGCACCTCCACCTATGTCTTCTCTTTGTTGTTCATGTATCTTCTCATGACATTCACTTGTCTCCCTAGGTTCACTATCATTGTAGATGGAGAAGGAACCCATCTCACAATCCAGAAACTCTAGTCCAACACCGTTCAGAGGTTCAAGTAGTATGTCTTCATCGCTATCGTCTTCTATAATATATTCTTCGTTGGCATGGGTATACCTCTGAAGTATGGCTCCCAATGGAAAGAAGTCATCAATTGAGGGCACCTCCCCAAGGGGACCGTAATCCCATGCATCATTTACTTCCAAGGATCCCCCACAAAGCTTATCATCCATGGCATATGGATACTCTTCAAGAGAGAAAGGTTCTTGATTTCCTATGGACAACATTCCAGTTTTATCAACTTCATCATTTGGAAGCTCGAGACTATGTTGTTGTCCCAACACCTTCTTGAGGACTGCCTTGAATTGAGTCATCACTCGATTCTGGCTTTTGGTCTTCTTCTTTGATTTGGGAAACAAGTAGAGGAGGTCGTATACTTGGCTACTCCACTTGTCCTCTAACTTGTTTGACAGCTTCCTAGCATAACTCGCATGTAAACTCAAAGTGTGATGAATTGTGAAGCCCACACCTCTAGATCCACCTAATATCTCAACTCATACCAATCCTTTGCTAATCTGGAGACAAGCTAGTCATATCTTTTTGCTACTGGGTCCTCACCATCACTTGAAAAGGAAATATGATGGTAGACAACTGTGGTGAGTGGTTAGTCCCACTCCTCCAAACCTTCATTTTTAGATTCTTGATCACTTTCATTTATGGAGAGGTCTTCCAACCTAATTTCACTTATGCTTTCACCATCTCCTTCTGCTGCCCCAAGGTTTTCAGCCTCTTCTTCTTTCTTATTCTCATTGTCTGTGTTGGTTGTCCTAGCATCTGTTGTTGCAGAGCTTGTTGCTCCTCTTTTGGAGTGGAGGACTACTTTTGATTGGTGAAGGGAATGCCTTCTAATTTGTTTCTAGCTGAGTATTCATTAAGACCATTTGTTGTCCCAAGGGAATCAAATTCTCCTCTTTGATTTTTAGCTTATGTGTTTGTTGTCCTAGCACTGGCTTATGTCAAGTTTCTTGGTTCATCTTCAATGTGTTGTCCTCCAGATGGCGACAGCTCTCCCACCTCATCAGATGACTCATCCCTATTAAGAGTTGGTTGCTCCAACTTATTGAAATAGCCCCTAACTTGAGTGATGACATTGGCACATGAAGAACAAGTTAATTCTAAGTGAGGTGTGTTGTGAAATTTTCACTAACTAGACATCAATATCTCCTCCAATCTTGGCCCATCTTCATTTCTGAAACATTCTTGGACTAGCTCCTTGAATGCCTTGGCTGCCATGGTTGTCAATTCTTCCTATGGGTCTGAAAGAGCTAAAGGTTAATAGATTTCCCAAAAGGGAATTTCTCCTTGCAAGACTCCTTCAATCCTACTCAAGAATGTTAGACATCCCAATCCATTATGTCGGTCTGTACCATGGATCCAACATCTATCTGCCAATGAAAATTTCTGCAATGGTTTCCCTAGTCTCTTGTTCAAATCTGCATGTAGGTGAGTGATGTTGACTTGTAAGCGCTACTCCATTTCAACTCAGCTTCTTTGTTTTCCTTGATAATTTTCTGATTTTATGTTCCAGCATTAAAAGAGATCTCCTATCTCAAATTTTCACTTGAAAGTTCTTTCAACTTCCAACTCTCTGCTTGGTAGCCTCAACATTCCAGCCCTCCTTCTAGCACCAATTCTATTGATGTGTTTTTTATACACTTCTCAACATAGGTAACACATAGATGCATCACCTCTCTTGAAAGACAATCTTCCACAATCAGGTTGCAGAACACTATCCCATGGTCTCTAATGTCAGGTCTTAATAGTGCTTGGAATATCTTAGTTGTTTCATGTGATTTTCTAGAATCACAAGGTGGACTTTAGGATGAGTTACAAAGTGGGGGAAGTTGGGCCTACAAATGGAGTTCTCAAGATGCAAAAATTGTTGCTTAGTTGTTGCAAGTTCAAACAGTAGTCTAGAACTCCATTTCAACATCAGATTTAGCTTTACAATGTGTATTGAACCTTAGCATAGGTTACTTATTAAAAAAAAAAAAAGGGGGAAGGGAAGAGAGGAAATTCCTAGACCTGAAACTATGAATGAACAGTGATCATGGAGGCTGCTACAGTAGACAAACTTCCTAAATTGGGTTTTGTTTGACCAAGAGAAACCTACATGTACACAAAACCAATGCAATCTTCTATGGATTGTAGATTTTCAGATTGCATACACACATCATGAACATGCAATTGAACTAAGTTGTAGCATTGAGATAAAGGAGCCCAGGCTAACTTTACACAACAGTTTGTCACCAACAACTGCTAAAAGTATGGGTTGAAAGTTCATCAGATACCATAATAGCAAACACCATCATCACTTCCATTCAAACAACTAACAACTAAAACTAATAGGGAAGTAAAACCATGCACACATAATGAGAAAACTCAAAAGGAACACCCATAGATCATGGAATGTTGCTTTCTATTGTTGCAAAATGTTTTTACATCAGCTCTCCAACCATTTACAAATGAAGGGGGGACCCCTATTTATAGTTTTCCAAATCCTAAATGAATGAATACCTAGATTGGATTACATTGTGTGGCTCAGATTTGATTACACTAGAGCTTCACCTACCCCACAATATTCAACAATTTAAAATCCATCTTTTTTCTTTTCCCTATTTTTCTTTTAGTGGCTAGTCACTGTAGCAATTTTGTCTTCTAGCTAATTGCCCTTTTGTTGTAGTTGAAAGTGTTCAAAAGATACCTTTTACTTGATGTGTTCACAACATCCCTCAATCAATCAAGTACACCTTGTTTTCAAATTTGCATCGTTGTTAAATGGATCAGATGATCTGATGAGACAGCTCCTGATGGATCGTGATCATTTGTTTGGAGGGAGGAAACAACCACTCCCTCCCACCACCTTCAAGGCCACCCTTCATATATTTTTCACTGACTTCCTTAACATAGGCCTCCTTCTAATGTTAGCTCTGTTGATGAGTGTTAGGGGGAGAGGTGAGCATAAAATGAATGATTAAAGGAGCAATGTTCTTTTTCCTTGTTCAACTTTCTCAATGGGCCTCCTTGACGAAGTTGCGGTAGGTTTCTTGAATCCTGCATATATGAAGTTCCTTAAGTGCTTTCATACAAAAATAAAGGAAAACATTAGTCAAATCTTGCAAAATCATTGTTAGATTCACCCATGCATCATTAAAAAATCATAATATTCATCATTGTTGCACATTTGGAGCTCATTTGGACCATAAACAATAATGCATTCTCAAGGGTGTGGGCACCATAGGGTGGAAGGGTGGCAAATGGCGGAAGGAAAACTACCGATGGAAGGTGCATGATAGACGAAAGGAAGATGGAAAATGATAGATGGAAGGTAGACGGTTGATGGAAGGAGGATAGAAAACGGTGGATGGAAGGCAGATGACGGATGGTAGGAAGATGGCGGATGGCGGACGAAAGGAAGACGACAGATGATAGGTAGACAATGAACAAAAGGAAGACAATGAATAGTGGACAAAAGGTGAATGGTGGAAGGAAGGCAGATGCTAGACGCAAAACAAAAGGCAGATGGTGGATGAAAGGCAGATGACAGATGGCCACAGAGGGATGATGACCCAATAAGGAAGTTCCAAAATGTCCATGGAGGGATGGCGACCTAACAAGGAAGTTCCAAAATGACCACAGAGGGATGGAGGCCCGACAAGGAAGCTTCAAAATGGCCACGGAGGGATGGCGACCCGACAAGGAAGTTTTGAAATGGCCACGGAGGGATGGCAGTCAGACAAGGAAGTTCTGAAATGGCCATGGAGGGATGGCAGCCCAAAAAGGAAGTTCTGAAATGGCCATGGAGGGATGACGACTTGACAAGGAAGTTCTGAAATGGCCATGGAGGGATGGTGACCCAACAAGGAAGTTCTGAAAAGGCCACGAAGGGACAGCGACCCAAAAAGGAAGTTTCAAAACGACAACGGAGGGACGACGACCCGATAAGGAAGATTTGAGACTTCACAAAACTTAAAAAATTTGATATTTTTCAATTTTAGTGCATGGGAAAAGGGGTCGAAGGAGTGCCAAGACATACTTCCTTAAGATTTCACTCATTTTAAAAAATGTAGAAATTTGGAAGGGGGAAGCTTGAGGGTCACCGCCCTTTTGAAATGGCAATGAGCACACGGTAGCCAAACATGGAAGTTTTGATGATGATGGAGGGATGGTGGCCCAACATGGAAGTTATGAAATGGCCATAGAGGGATGACAACTCGACAAGGAAGTTCTGAAATGGCTATGAAGGGATGGCGGCCCGACAAGGAAGTTCTGACAGTGACGATAGCCTGACATGAAATTTCTGCAACTTCCTTAAACTTAATGAAACCTTGGAAATTCACTCAGGCATCAAAAAAATATCCCAAATCCATAGGAAAATTGTCCCCAAAGTCAAAAAATGAAGAAAAAAGTGAATCAAGTGATCAGGGACCAAGTCAGCAGGAACAAGGCAAAAGGAAAAAAAAGGAAGGGGGGACTTTATTTCTACCCAGATTTCAATGCCCCAAGTAAAATGAAGTGTTAGGAGCAACGTTTATAGGACACTTTTCATTAATGGCATGCATTGATTTCTTTGTATGGCGGACCTAAGTTAGCTGACATGCCGGAACCCACACTCATTTGGATGCTTGGTCAAGGCTCAAACGAAGAAACTAAGTGTAGATCTCGCCATGTGGGTGGAAGTTGGGTGTTTGTCACTACTCAGTGGTAAAATAATAGTGGTGACCCGCATGAGCCGACCCGTAGCTACATGTCTGCAAGGCCTGAAGGATGTTGGGGAAATGGACGAAGGTAAACCTGCACGGGCATTTTCGCAAAAGCAAAAGACTTGGAAAAATTCAAATAGGTGAATCTAGTCATGAGAAAACTGATCATTCTAAGGAATGTGACCCACTTGGACTCAAGGATAGGGGCATGCAAAATGAGGAAGGATAAAAATGACCCAACAAGAGAAAAAAGAGGGGGTCCCTTTTTTCAGCGGGGCATGTGTACAAAACATGCACAACAGTACTGAAAGAGTTTTTGGGTAAATTTGTCATTGTTTACTTGGATGACATTTTAATTTTTAGCAAGAAATTGGAAGAGCATTTGATACATATCAAAAAGGTTTTTGAGAAGCTAAGGGAGGAGAAGTTGTTGATTAATTTGAAGAAATGTAGCTTTGTGAAGAGAGAATTGGTGTATCTGGGATTTGTTGTCTCACCAGAGGGTCTTAAAATGGATCCAGAGAAGGTGAGAGCTATCATTGAATGGCCTACCTTGAGGATTATTATAGAGCTAAGATCATTTCACGGTCTAGCAAGTTTTTATAGAATTTTTATTAATAATTTTAGTAGTATTTGTGCACCTCTAACTAAAGCAGTGAGACAAGATAGAGAAGAGTTTAAGTGGACTACAGGAGCAGCAAAAAGTTTTGATATGTTGAAGAAGAAATTTATAGAGCAACCTGTTTTGGAACTTCCAGATATCAATAAGGTCTTTCAAGTAGATTGTGATGCTAGTGGCCCTGCCATAGGAGATGTTTTGAGTCAAGAAGGTAAGTGCATGTTGGCTATTTTAGTGAGAAGTCAAATGATGCTAAGAAGAAATATTTTGTCTATGATCAAGAGTTTTATGCCATAGTTCAATCTTTGAAAAAATGGAGACACTATTTGTTTCCAAAAGAATTTTTTATATATATTGATCACTAGGCTTTGCAGTATCTCAATAGTCAAGGAAAGTTGAATCAAAGGCACTTAAAATGGGTTGAGTTTTTGCAGATTTATACTTTTTTTTTAAGCATAGGAGTGGAAGGTCAAACAGAGTTGCAAACGCCTTAAGTAGAAGGAAATTTTTTTTGATAGAGATGAATATAGATGTTGTTGGGTTCAATGAACTCAAGAGTTTGTATCCAGAAGATCCAGACTTTGTAGAAGCTTGGAAGGCTTGTTTGGAACCTATTACATTGGATAGGATAAGATGGTTGGATTTCTTAATCCAATATGGAATGTTGTTTAGAGGAAGCCAATTGTGCATTCTAAGGAGCTCTATGAGAGAGAATATAAACAAGGAGAAGCATAGTGGAGGATTGGCTAGGCATTTTGGTCAAGATAAGACCATTTCTCTTGTTAGTGAGAATTATTACTGGCCACAATTACAAAAGGATGTGAAGAATTTTGTACAAAGTTGCAGAGTATTTCAGATGGTGAAAGGAATAAGTCATACTACTAAATTGTATCAACCATTACTTATACCTGAGAGGCCATGGGAGGACATTAGTATGGATTTTTTCCTTGGATTGTCGAGGACACAAAGAGGGCATGATTCCATATTTGTGGTGGTGGATAGATTTTCAAAGATGGTACATTTCATTCTATGTCCTGAAACTAGTGATGCTATTCATATTCCAGAGTTGTTTTTCAAAGAGTTGGTGAGACTACATGGTCTACCAAAGAGTATAGTTTCAGATAGAGATACCAAATTTGTTGGTTATTTCTAGAGAACATTATGGAAGAAGTTGAAGAAAAATTTGAAGTTCAGCTTTTCTCACCATCCACAGAATGATGGACAAATAGAGGTGGTCAATAGGAGTTTGGGTAACCTGCTAAGATGCTTAGTGGGAGATAAACCAAAGGGATGAGATTTGATTTTACCATAGGTGAAATTTGCTTATAACAATTATGTCAACAGGAGCGCTGGTAAATCACCATTCCATATTGTACGTGGGAATAGTTCAAGGAATGCTTCTGAACTGAGAAAGATGGATAAAGGAGAGAAGAGTAGTGCTAAGGCTAAATATTTTTCTGAGCATCTAAATAATTTGCATGACGAGGTGAAGAAGCATATCAATAAGATGAATTCTTAGTATAAGGCTAAGGAAGATCAGAAAAGGAGGTATAAGGAGTTCCAGGTAGGAGATGAAGTCATGGTTCATTTGCAAAAGGAAAGGTTTCTAGTTGGTACATACAACAAGTTGAAGATGAAGAAGTCTAGACCATGCAAGATCCTGAAGAAGCATGATTCAGGAAATGCATATGAGGTAGCGTTTCCTGGTGGAATTCACATTTTACCCATGTTTAACATCTCAAATTTAATAGAATATCACGAGGGAGGAATTGATGAAGAAATAATAGAGGCACAGTGGAACATTCTAGCACCTACTTTAGAAAAGTAGGAGATAGAAGACATTTTGGATAGCTGTGTGGGAAGAAGCAAAAGAAATAGGCAATATCCAGAGTACTTGGTGAAGTGGAGAGGAAGGCTTGTTGAAGATTCATCACGGTTATCTAAGTTTGAGGTTAATTGCCTTGGTTTCCCTTTAACTCTTGAGAAGTGATAGGGTCACTTTTAAATTACCTCGAGTGTTTGATGCAGGAGCATCCCAGGTCTACGACCAATTTGCATCACCCAAAAAATTGTTGTTTCTTTTCAATAAGGGCTAAATTTGGTAGGGTTACTATTTTTGTATGTTTGCATTTATGCATAGTTGGAGATGAAAATCTTACACAGACCTCTAGAATGGTAAATTGAAGCCAATGGTGTAGAAATCACTTCAATACCATTTTTCATTTGAGAGATATTGAAATATTAATTTCAAAAATCCTAGTTAAATAGTCAGAGTCAATTTTGAGGCACTTAGAGGCTCCGGATGGGCCTAAAAATTGGTGGAAAATGAAAGTGGATGGCCTTTAGACCCTACTTTCTAGGGTGGTTACACCTTCCAAATAAAGGATAAAAAGGGGGACTACAAAAAGGGAAGAGAGTAGTGTAGATGGTGGCTCCAATTTGCATACTTGCAGAATTATGTAATCAAAAAGCCCATGTGATGGAAAATATAATGTTGTAATTCCATCTTCATATCAGTGATAATAGAAAATATTTTCTTTCCTTCTTGCATTTTGTTGGTGCTATGTCTATTTTTTTTTGTGAGTTTTAGATTGTAAGGGGAGTACCCTTCATTACTACCACTCTCTCTCTCTCTCTCCCTCTATCTATCTCTATCTATCTATCTCTCTCTATCTCCCTCCCACTACTTCTCCATCACTCCCTCTCTCTCCCACTCCCTCTTAGGGTCTAGGGATTAGGGTAGAGAGTTTTCTTGGGTTTAAGGGTTGAGGGATTAGGGTTGAGGGTAGAGGGTATTGGTTTGAGGGTAGAGACCCAATACCATCTACCCTCAACCCTAATCCCTCAACCCAATACCCTAAATCATCAACCCTATAGGTCCTCCACCCTAATCCCTCAACCCTATACCCTCAAAACCTATCCCTTTCTTTATATCTATACATCTCACATATATCTCCCTCCCTCTCTCCTACCTTCTCTAATTGTCTCTTTCTACCTTCTCCCTCTTTCTATGTACCTCTTGCTCAATGAATCCCTACCACTCACTCTCACTCCCTCTATCTATCTCTCTTTATCTCCCTCCCACTGAGACTCCATTTCTTGGACCCATTTTTTCAAATAGGCCACTACATTTCCCATTTCATTGAATTGGCAAGCCAATGGGCCCACTAGGTTGCCAATTCAATGAAATTGGAAACCTAACTTGCCTTGTTTGAAAAAATAGGTCCAAGAAATGGGGTC
The DNA here is from genome assembly GCA_007258455.2 of Sequoia sempervirens. NCBI lineage: Eukaryota > Viridiplantae > Streptophyta > Pinopsida > Cupressales > Cupressaceae > Sequoia > Sequoia sempervirens. The sequence continues at coordinate 20,558 of VDFB02136134.1, forward strand.
TCTTGGTGATGCAAGGAGACCCCATTTCTTGGACCTATTTTTTCAAACAAGCAAGTTAGGTTGCCAATTTCACCGAATTGCCAACCTAGTGGGCCCACTGGCTTGCCAATTCAGTGAAATGGGCAATGCAGTGGCCTATTTGAAAAAATGGGTTCAAGAAATGGGGTCTCTCAGTGATGTAAATCACTGGGAGACCCCATTTCTTAGACCCATTTTTTCAAACATGCCACTATATTCCCAATTTTATCAAATTGGGAAGCTAGAGAGCGTACTAGTTGCTCCAAACCCTTTTGTGGTTGACTCAAATGAACCTTGGGTTCCTTGAACTATCAAAGACTTCATTATGGATTGTTGGGTCCACTTTTCCTTTGTAGGAATACTAGTAGAAGAGGATACCTAAGGCTCATTTTTTTGTGATACTTCTTTTTCCTTCCCTTTCCTAGTTTCGGTCGGTTGAGGCAATGGGTCGACACCCTAGACATTTTCTTGTTCGGGGTCCCAATCAGATTCCTCATTTGAATCAGATCTGGCCTCCCTATCATAAATATTCTCAAATTCTTCATTTGTGGTAATGGATCCACACAAGGGGTGATTTGTCTAATCTCCTATCGATATCTCTAGAAATTAATCACTCTCCTTTTGGACCACCCCTTGTTCCTCAGCTTTTGTTTGAAAGATTTATTCATCAAAACACTTGGATTGAATTCTGCCATGATTTGGTAAAAATTGAGCCATAGGCGCCATTTTTGTCCACAACTATATTTCGTGTCTCTTCCCAATATGGTTGTGGCTCATATAAAAAAACTAGGCACCCTTTCAGATTATACTTCCATTTGTCACAGATAAGTCTGAGGCCAAGATAGGCCAATTTGTTGGTCAATACATGTTGCTCCTCTCTCTTCACAAGCGTCACTTTTCTCTTGCCAATAGTGAGAGGGATTTCATGGAGGCCCTTCTTTTTCTTCTTGACGTTATAGTCATAATTTGTAATTGACAATTATCAATATATTTCTAGGGAAAGTTTCTTGGTCGTTAAAAATATTAGCAGCCTAAAAGGCTCACTTATAAACCTATGACATCTAATAAAATTGAATTCAATGCCCATGAACCAGTCAAGTGGGGTCATGTGAGTCCTCATCTATTCTAGATATGCATGAGGAAACCTTTGTAGAGGCTATTGGGATAAATATTGAAGCACAAGGTTCAAAAAATATTCAACAAATAAATAATAGTCACATGTGCTTGAAAGCACATGAGTCCATACTGAAACTAGTGTTTTCAATCAGGATTTCACCCTAGCTAAGATTTGACTTAACTATCTTGTTGGAACATGGAAATATTCTTGAGTTATGGGTAACTCATGATGAGAATGAATCTCCAAATAGGGTTGCTTCCCCAGGAAAATCACCTAAACTATAAAAAAATTTGAGGAAAAGGGTTTAGAAAGATAACTAAAAATGAAAATCCTAAACTCCTAAGGGGTGATGCACCAGAACTTTAACTTATTTTGATGACTTCACTCACAATAAATTTATCAAAACATTAACTTTAACAATCTCATCTATAACATACAACTCAACAATGATTTGTATGAAGGATCAAAAACTGAACGCAACACACAACCTAAATCATATGAAATTCTTGCACATAGATTCACAATAATGAGACATAACAAAGGATCCAATTTTTATGATCCCAATAAAA
>VDFB02136135.1:0-20070 GCA_007258455.2 Sequoia sempervirens
CAAGGCTGACATTGAAGAAAATTAAACCTAAACCCTAATTTTTCATGCTCAAACCTTGAAAATGGCCCAAATGGGACTCATTCACCACACTCAAAAAATGGGTCCCACCTGGATGGGACTCTTTCACCCAAGGTGGTGAATGGGTCCCACAGGGTCTCTTTTGCTAGCTGGGATGTCAAGGAGTGAAGAAATTAGGTTTATATGTTGATCTAGTCGAGTCTTTGATCAAAATAAGACTTAGGATGCACAATATGGGGTCATAAGGGCCTATTAATGATGATGTAAAGGGTAATTAGAGCTAGGGACACAAATTTCAATATGAAAGTGTGATTAAATACACTCTACAACATTAAAATGAGGTCCACATAGCCTAGAAAGGCACAACATTCATTGTGAATGTGTAAAACACATTACAACACTAGATTAAAACCAAGTTTAATTTACAAGCCTTCTAGATTAATGTGACAATGCAATTAAATATATTTTACAATATTGAATTAAGGGGAAAATAGGTCCATTAGATTTAAATACTTAATAAAAGTCTAGAAAAGTGTGATTTTAGTCATTTACAACACCTTTACAAGACATCAATAAATGCATTTTATTTTGTTTACAAGGGTCCAAGACCTAATGTGGATACGTAAAACACCTCAAACACTAAATCAAGGTGACATTTGGTCCAATTTATCATTAATTATTCCCATATCAAGAAAGAGGCACATTTTTCTATGCTACAATGCCTAATTTGGGGCTATAACAAAAGAATTTTAAAAAGGGGAGATCTAAGAAGTCTTCCAAGTTAAGGAGGAAGAAGGACTAGGATAAGATCAAAATAATAGGGGAGAATTTAGTGGGTTCAATTTCATTCAAGAATATTGAATCCCACTTTGATAGCTCACATAAATGATTGTTCTTTCCTAGAATGCAAGGGGGTTGAATAGCATCCCTAGACAAAAGGTTGTTCAAGAATTAATTAAGGTTCATTCTCCTGATTATTTTTCATTCAAGAATCTAAGTTATCAATGGAAGGTATAATCAAGGTGGATTCCAATGTGTGGCAGAGAGGTAATTTCTAATTAATGCATTAGGGCTCAGGGAAGTGTTGGTGGAATTGCTTATCATTGGGACCCATGCAAGATCTCTCCTCTATGGTGGATTTCAAGTAGAAATTCTTTATCCATGGCTACCTCAAGTTTTGAATCTAGTGGATGTACCAATGTTTATGCTCCAAATTATTTGCATGGTAAGTGTCACCTTTGGTCCCACATTGGGCATGTGTGTTCCCTAGCTCCCCTATATCCTTGGATTTTGGCTAGGGATTTTAATGTTATTTCTAGTTTAAAGGAAAAAAGGGGGGAATAAACAAGAAGGAGAATACCTCTTTGATTTTGAGAGATAACATTGTCTTACTTAATTTGATAGATATAAGCCCACGAAATGGCATGTTCACCTAGTGTAATAGGAGATGTGGAGAAGGTTATATCTCTAAAAGTTTGGGTGGATTTTTGGTCTCTAGTTCTTGGATTGGTAGTAATTGGATTACTAGCTCAAATTTATTGGATTGGAGAAATTCAAATCATTATCCTATCAAAATGTATGTGTGGGAGAGGGGTGCTTCTAAGAACCCTTCACTCAAATTTCAACTCTTATGGTTGTGGGAACTGTCACTACAGGATCAAATGAGGGAGTGGTCGAATAAAGGTATTCCCTTATCATGGTACAACTATGTATGTGTACCTTTATCAACAAACTCCAATATGTGAAGTATCAACTTAAGAAGTGGAATAGGCAGAGTTTTGGGAATATTTTTTGGAAAAATTAGTTGCCCAACACCGCCTAAATACTATCACTAGATAGAATAGGGATCAAGGGCTTGTCAAGGAATCCCTTAGGAAGGAAGCAGAATCCATAAAGGAGCTAAGTGAATGAGAACTGAGGGAAGAGACTTTTTGGAAACAAAAGTCTAGAATCAAATGGCTATATGAGGAAAATATGAATATGGCTTTTTTCTTGAACTCTATCAAAGCCAGAAGGAATGGTAACATGGTTTCCTCATTGAATGTCCTTCCAAGGATAATATACATAATCATTTAGGGACATCTCACAAGAGGTTATTCAATATTATTCCTCATTTCTCAAAGATTATTCACCTATTGCTAGGTTAGAAGAGAATCTCATATTGGAGTGTATTCCATTGATTGTGTTTAATGAGGTAAATGAGGCACCAATTTGTCTCATCATGATGGAGGAAGTGGAGGAGGTTGTGTTTAAGATGAAAAAGAAAAAGATCACAGATGTGATGATTTCTTCATGAAACATAGAAAAAGAGAGGTTGTGTTTGTGAGGGAGAAGGATGGGGTTCACCAATGAAGAGTAATGTACCTATCTTCCTCTATTTCATTAGGAAATGAGAACCCCACAAATAATTAACTAACAACCCTTAGCTGAATCAACTCAGTGTGAGAATCTTCATATTTACTTATGCTTTGACGATGGGGGTAAAGTTCAAACAACACTTTTGGGAGAAAAAATAAAAATAGAAAATCCACCTAATTATGCTAATTCAAACTTCCAACAACAATATAAATCTCAATACTGACAGAAGCTAAAAACTTTTTGCAGATTAGATAAGGGTAGAAATATTTTTACCAATCATCAAAAGTCACTTTTAGGAAGCTATCTAAGACTCATTCACCCATGGATGAATGGGTCTTTTTTCAATGTTTTCAACAAACTTTTGGGAGCCTCTAATGTTGATTTGTAGCTTGTGATTTGTCTGGGTTTCAATGTTGAAATGTTGGAAATCAGATCTGTAGGGGAGATTCCATGATTTGACAACAACTTTGACAACTTTTGCAACTTTGGCAACTTTACCAATCTTTCTCTTCAAGAGATCTTCAATCCTTTTCTAACCTAAGATAGATACAACACAAACGCAAGAGAGAAAAAATGTTTTTTTTTTGGTGAATCAGAGTTTTCCTTGGTCAAACCTCATTTGGGTAATTAAACCTTGAAATAAAATAATGAAAGTAGGAAAGGAATGATGAATGTTCACAATGATATGCTATCATTCAACAAACCCTTAAATAACCTTTGAATGGAGATCTACAACTTGCACATGTTATATGGATGATATGTATGTGGATCTTGATGCTTGAAATAATACTTTGAAGGCTTAACTTGATCTTGAAACCTACATCAAAATGTTAGCTCCAAAAACATGCATGATGGAAGAAGACTTTGACATGATAATTGGATCTTCATTGCTGCAATAAAACTCTGATAAATCTGCACTTGAATGCTCTTGATCATCAAATTTTCTCTTGTGAAAGTGCTCTTCAAAATTCTAGGAATATGCTCTTGAAACTCTAGGTGAAACTTAGAAAATAACCTTATATTTTTAGGTAAATGTATACTTAATTTCCCAAAATTCTAATATTACAAGATAACATTGAAATATGGATTTTGGGATCGTAAAGTACTACTAAAAAAATATTTTAAAATTAGGTTTAAAGGCCTAGGGAGGACCCATTTTCCCATGGGTGAATGGGTCCCAAGTTCCTATTTTTGGAACACACATTGCTCAAGGTAAAGTGTTATGTATTAGCATTAATTGTTGTCATGTTTCCCCTTTGGAAAATGTAATTTATTAAGCTTGTAGGTGTAAAATAGGGCTTATTAAGGCATAATTAAGTCTAATTTAATTGAGGGGCTGAAAAAAGGTGTGAAAAGGTAAAGGAGTACATTTTTCTACACTACATTTAGCACCCACTTTAGTGAGAGGATGACCTTGCAACAAACTCACACTAAAGTAGACAATCAAGAGAGGTCTAATTTTCCAATTGTTGGAAAGATAAAATATCAAAGATCAAGGAGGATGCTCAAGCCCCCAAGATCTAAGATCTCATGGAAAAACCAACAAAGTTACAAAGAGACACATGGGTATGTGTAGGATAATGATGGGCCAAAAAGTGGCAATATGATGGGTATTTGTAGGGTATGTGGCTGACGACTTTTTTTTTACCCAAAATTGATGAAACAAAAAGGGTTTTTAAGGGATATTCTCAGATTTCCACCAATATAAATTATGCTTTACTTTGAATTTAATAAATAATTATTATTCATTTTCTATTTAAATTACAAGTAAAGTCCTGATTGATAGGCTGATTGAAAAACATCTATAACTTTCAAACAGTATCATATTTTTTGAATCTGAAACATGTGTCACATTATATGCTTCACATAATATAGGATTAAAAAAATAAAAAATAAATTTCATGAAGTTTTGACCAAGTTAAGGTGGTCAGACGTACGAGTTTTTATATATTTTAAAAGTTGTAATAAAAAATTCATAATTAATTATTTACTTGGAAAAATTGCAAAAATATGCATCACATTGAGACGAATTAGATCTGCTTATATCCTAAAATCTTATAAAAAATATTATCATTTATTGTGATTGGGAGGTGGTTGGAAATGATTACCTACTTCATATTTTTTTCAAGTAGATTTAAGTACTAGGCCAAATTTGAAATTTCAAATTTTGCCAAATAGATTTTAAATAAACCTAGTAGTTTAGAAACTACATTCAATTTGCTACAAATTCTATTCTTAAATATTTTTGAAATAATATAGAGAACTTATTCAAATTTTTATGTCAAGTTGCCTAAGTCTAATTTTTCTAAATTTTTTGCCATTTAAGGGCCTATTTTTTCCATGAAGATCCTGCACATACCCACATACCTTTGTTAAACATATATATGCAACAATGAAAAAATACCTAATCACATAATGTCAGAGATTTAAAGAAAGAGAAAATCAAAAAAAGGGGTAGATCAAGCCTCAATTATTTGTCCAACTTGATGTGGATCAAGCCTTAGTTGCTTTTACAAAAACATTTACAAGTGAAACCCATTATCCACTATGCAAAAAAAATACACTCACATGGGCTAGTGAAATCTTTTGTCCACTAGGTGAGCCCCTAGAAAGTGACTAAGTGAGAATGTGATGCCAAGTCTATAGGCTCTCACCATAGAATGAGAAAGTCATGCTAGGTCTATAGGCTCTCATTGTAAGTAGTAGCCATACCAAAGTTATACCTTCGATAACTTTGACAAGTCACCACAAAATATGAGCTTCGAGCTTCATAAGGTTAGTAAGTTGTGTGATGCTAAACACTTATGAACATAAATGACTCCACTGGCAAGCAAGGTGTGTTATGCTTGGTGGCCATGAAAAAGGGTTATAACTTTGAGCTTCACAAGGTTACCAAGTTGTGTTATGCTAAGCACTTATGAACATAATGCAAATAGGATAAGCTATGTTCAAATGGGTTTTTCTTAGTTCATGCTTAAAGGTCTCTCCCCTTAGAGACAATGTGCCTAATGTCCCAAGAGAGGGACAAGTCCTAGGATAAAAAGATTCACAACTTATGGAATGCAATGTACATCACCCACTAAAATTTATATGCCAAGAAAGGTCACACTCTTGAAGGAAATCAAACCCAATCACCCCCACAAAGAGAGGACACATCACATGAGTAAGAGACTACACTATGGGAGTTATATAAGATGAGTCAAAATTCAAAGGAAATAAAAATGCCAATGTATATTTACTTTAAAGAAATTGCTAAACCTACCATGTTGTGAGCAATTACTTCAAAGTAACAAATGATAAGTACTAAACAATAAATAAGACGAGCTTACTTGGAAAGCCCTATGTCAAGCATATGTTTCCAAATGAAGTTGAATCATGCAAAAGGTGTTGGAACACAACAATATACTAAGAGGGGGGTGAATCAATAGATCTTAAAAAATATTTTAAAGACCTTGTGCATATTAATTCTTTCAAACCCTTGAAGTGCATATTGAGACTTAACATGTAAATACAAAAATATGCACACAAACACATGCAACACATAACACAGGATGTATGTGGAAAACCCATGATGGGAAAAACCATAGTGAGAAATGTTGCTAGGAGCTACTATCCTAATCCAGCTACACAAGCTTGAAGTTTAGTTATAACGCTTTAAGGGAACCAACCCTACAGAGACACCAATCCCCCGATTTTAGGAGAACCCACTCCAAGGAAGCACCCACTCCCTAATTTGAGCACCTACCCAAATATTTGATGGTACCCACCAATCAGATTTACAATGCAGGATATTACAATTTTGATGACAATTTTATGTTGCAACTTATTTGCAACTACACATATATGTATGTTGCACACTCTACAACCCTCCCTCTACTCTGTACCTCTATATCCACTTTGTATTCACTTCTTTTGCAATAGCGTTCTCTACACTTTTCCAATCCAAACCCCTCTTTCTCCACTCTTCTATTACCACCTCAACTTTCACTCTCTTCAATACTTGAAGATCATACCTCTACACTATAGCAACTACCTAATTATCATTCTTTTCCTTGCTAACCAATTGACACTCATCGAGTCGTATGCCACCAACCAATGCACCTCCATTCTTCTATTAGGGTTTTCATTCTTTCTTCTTCAAGATGCTTACTCTGTATCGATCCGTACCCACATTTATTTCTATTGCAGAGAATCTTCTAAGGTTGGATATTTGTAAACCCTAAATTGAATATTCATTTAGTGTAATCCTCTATTCATAAGATTTGAACCCAATCTCTATTAACATAACACTTTGTGCCACCATTATGTAACTCAAATCACCAATTAATTCAATTGTTGGAGCAATTAGACCAATTAATTTCATTCTTCTGGTTGGCTTCTAGTTAGAAATTGCTTATACACACACTTAACCATTTGAAACCACCACCTTCAACATTTGACCATTGATCTTGTCACTCTACTAATCCATGGTTCTCTATTCATCTCGACAACTTCAAGACATCGCCATCAGATTGTTCTTCTTTGAATCTCTATCATTGATCTCACAACTCTATGATCATCATGCCTCGTTACATCAAAGACACTTATAGATTACTCACTCATAATTCTTTCTTTCTATTTGACAAGCTTCCTTCGACCTACATGTCCTCATCATCATCATGCAATTCACAACAAGGATGTGAATTTTCCAACCGGGAAATTGCTAGTCGTCATTTGTCATTGCATTACACTATGTTCCATCATCACCTTTATTAGGTCCCACGTCACTAACTACTATCACCTTCTACCACATGTCATTAGCTTACTTGATCATCATCTCCATGTTTCAATTGCATCACCTCCAACTATCAACCAACTTCTTGTTATATCGAAGGGACTCATTATCGAGTCACTTTGATGTACATTCTTCTCACTGATGAAGAGCCATTAGAATATCAAGGGGACACCAAAATTCCTCTCACCAAATTGGCATTGTCTTATCGATAGCTCCACCATTCTTCACATGTTGTCATCATAGTGTCAAAGAGACACTAAAAGACTCTTACCGACATATTGAGGTCTCTCCAATTAGATACCTTTGTATCTACACTTTCTTTTACAGCATCATTGTGGTCAATGCAATCAACTACTACCACTTTTTCGGCCATGTCATCTTCATACTTCATGTCACACTTTCCGTCCTGGTCATACCTCATTCCTAGACCCACCAATGGAGTATCAAGGGCACACAAGATATAGTCTCTTCAAACTACCACTATCACTTTGATATGGCATTGACTCTCTCTATCACTTCATTGACGAGACAAAAAAATTAGTCTCTCTGATATAGTGTGTGCTCTAACCAAACACACATACATCGCCAATATTTATAGAAGGATCTTTGATACATCAAGTGGATTCCAATTATTGTTTCTTTGAAAACATGAAGTCACTTCGATAGACACCAAATGTAACATTTGAATGCTAGGCAAAGGGGACTAGTTTGTTGGGAATAGGATGCCAATTAATTGCAATCCTAAACATTATTTCATGTATCTCCTAAGTCCTTGGAAAGTGTTCCCCAACACTAGGATTAGAAAGAGATTAATTTGAATGAAATTAACATGTTAATTGACATTAGTAATTAATTCTAAATGATAGGAACATGTGGGGACACCCATGAAGAGATCCTACAAAATAGGAGCACATAAGGCACACACGTGGAAGGTGGAACTCACCTTTAGATAAGTTAGCTATTTGGAGAAAAATATAACACTCTTGTAATGCATGTAAAGATCCTAGAAGTTAGGGATTGATGTTTACATGCATGGATTTCAATTCAGTTCAGTTCAGTTTAGTTCAGTTTAGTTATGGTTTAGTTATGTCCAGTTGCATGTAGTTAGTTTCAGTTGAATGCTAGTTGACTTCAATTGACTTGGAATGCATGACTAATGACTTGAGTTGGAAGAAAAATAACAACTGATGCATTTATTTAAGTTGGAATGATCAAGCATGCATCCTATTTGCATGAATTGATGGAGAGATATGTTTTAGTTAATAGAGATTAACTTGGACCCACCTTGGGTGCCCAAATTGACATCTTGGAGTTAACACTTTTGCATGAAAAGATATTTTATAAGGCTGAGTTAAGTGGGCCCATTCTTGGGCACCAACTTTGAGGATAAGCTTAGAAGATATCTTTGGAATCAATGTCAAGAGTTATGAGTTCAGTTTGGGACACCCAAATGGATGGACTTGTTTTGGCATTGTTCTTCACTGTAGAACTCTACTGGTAAAGAAAAGGCATGGGTTTTGTGAGATAAGAATTATGCTTCGTAATTGTAAACTCTTTGGAGTTTACAAGGCTCATTATTGTCTATTTATTGCAGCAAGTTGAAAAGAGTTTAACAGACTTCATTGCAAGTTGTGAAGAAGAATTGTTGAAGGAAAATGAAGCATCTCAAGCAAGGATGGGAGTTATTGTAATCTTATTCTGAGATTAAATAATGCATTGATTCTCGATGGAGTTTTTTCCCGAAAGCGTTTCTCCATGATATATGTTGTGCAACTTCTATCTTTCGATCATATTCTTCTACAATCTTCTATCTACTTCTACAAATGGTAAAATGAGTATAAATAGATAATCATCCATAAAGAAATCAAAGAACACTTATTTATATCTACAATGTAATAGTTTTACAAGTTTTAAAAGCTACATAATCACCTCCATTTTAAACACAATTCCCCTAAGATTTCAAAGACATAAGTGATGACTTAAATGACTTGCAACCTGTAATAACAAGTCACCGACCAAATCTAGAACTCTACTCAAATTTTGTGACTATAAACTCCTCATTTCACCATTTTTATCAACTTGTGCAACACTTTTCAAGATATGCTCTTTTGCACCATGAACAACCTACACATTTATAGGACCTAATCTACACCTTTTGACATCAATGACAATAATATGCCAACAATCTCCCCCTTTGTCATTGATTGAAAAACTCTAAATGCTCACACAAATTGAAACATTAAAGCTCTGTACCAATTACAATAGTTCACTAGACCCTTTTGACATACATCTCATCCATGCTCCTATTTGAGCATTTGCCACATTTTCATGTTTCTCCCCCTTTGACATCAATGGAAAAGGGAAGACTCCACCTAACAAAATACTCCACCTGACTTGAACTTTTACACCATTTCCAATGAGAAGTGAATTACAATTGATGCTCCCCCTGGATGCATACCCTTCCACTAGAGTCTAGTGATGTGATGCGGGAGCAACTACTCCCAACTTTTTCCTCAAATATTCAAATTGCTCTAGTGATGCATCACTGAATTCTCTAAAAAAATTATAGCACTTGAATTATCACAAAGAATTGAGATTGGTTCTTTGTACTCTACCTTGACGTCCTTAAGTTTCTGCTTCATCCATAGAACCTGAGTAGAACAAGTTGTTGCTGCTACATACTTTGCCTTAGCTATGGAGAGAGTAATTGATTCTTGCTTCTTACTCATCCATGAAACCAATCTATTTCCTAGAAAGAAAGCTCCTCCACTAGTGCTTCTCCTATCATCTACACTTCTAGCCCAATCAACATTAGTATATGTAGTCAAAGTGAAATCTTTTCTTTTGGGGTACCATAGCCCATAATCAACCATTCTTTTAATGTATCTAAAGATTCTCTTCACTATGTTGACATGAGACTCTTTTGGTGCACTGTGTTGACATGAGACTCTTTTGGTGCAACCTAAAATCTTGAAACCATGCATATTGCTTGCATAACATCTAGCCTTGATATGGTTAGGTATAGCATGCTACCAATCATTAACCTAGATACATTTTTTTATTTACATTTGGGAATTATGGGTGATCCCACAATAGTGGTTTACAATTTTTGGCCAAACTGGACACTGAAATTATTATTTTTAACTAAATCTTCACATTCGGGCACCCATAGCGGCTAAACCGTGAAGAATTTGAAGATAATGAAAGCTAGATTCACAAATGCGCACTTTATTACTTGTAGATTCTAAAATATTTTTTCAAATTTTTTGGAATCAGTTTGCACCCTTTTTCTCTCCCGTGGTTTCAAAAAGCTGACATTTTTAAAAGTGGCGTGGACATTATAATTTTTTCATAGAGGATAAAATTTCAAGATTCTTCAAATTTAGATTTAGCCAACTCCGATGTTAGTGCTTCCCCACTTAGATTTAGAAATTTTTATTGAATATTTTCATTATTAAGTTTAGAAATTAGAAATAAATTACAATTAGGACATAGCCACATTTTGGCATTCTGCTTGTATAGCTTTTTTGTATATATGAAATTCAGTTACTTTTCTTTGTTGGATCAAGGACTTCAATATCTGGTGTACTCATATTTTTCAATTTATTTTTTTGATAATCTGCTATTTTTCCACATGTGCAGAACAGAGACCTTCATTTTCAATGAAAAAATTTTGTTTAATAAAACTAAAAAAAATATACATAATAAAACCAAAACATATTAAGATTATATTTGTTGGATAGATCATTCCGAGGACTACCTGATTCTAGTTAGGTTTGTGAAAATTCATCCATTTTCATCCTGAACCCGAGCTCTGAATCGCCAAAATTCAGGTTTTTTTGTGTCTCAGGGGAGGGGATGAGAAATTAGGGGGGTTAATACGAACCCCTAGGGGTTCGAGTGAACCCATAGGGGTTCATTCGAACCCTGGTTCATTCCAACCCCCCTTCTATAAAGGTCTTTGTTATATTTTTTGGCGGGAAAGTATTGAAAGGGTTCGCCCGAACCCAGGTTCTAGCGAACCCCTAATTGGTTCGGTTGAACTAGTAGGTTCGTACGAACCCCTAAAATCAAGTTTTTTGACATGCATTCATTTTGTGTGAGTTTTCCTTCCTCAATTCAATTATAAACCACTATTGTGGCTTCACCCAAATTCATCTAATTTTCTCAATTTGCAGACAATTATCATGGGGGTATTGACTAGTCTATTGTCTCCATTCCAAATTTCTTGAGCATTTCCTTAGCATACTTAGTTTGAGATATGAATATCCCATTATCAATGTACAATTTGTAGACCAAGGAAAAATGACAAATCTCCTAACATAGACATTTCAAAGTCATCTTGCACATGTGTATAGCAAATATTTGACACATTTTATCATTGCTACCTCCAAATATTATATCATCTACATAAACAACAACAACAATCATGTGCTCACCTTCTGATGTGAAATACATATTAATATATACATATCCCTTTTTGAATCCTTGTAGGTATTGGTCCAATCTAAAAGACCATGCTATAGGTGCTTGTTTTAGACCATACAATGCATTCCTCAATCTACAAACATAATCTTCTTCTAAAATTTGAAAAACTTTGTGTTGTTCAATGTAGACTTCCTCTTCAATATTGCCATTCGAAAATGCATATTTAACATCCATCTGATATACTTAAAATCCTTTATAAATTGAAGATGCAAGAAACATTCTAATGGCTTCTAATCTTGAAACAGGGGAAAATTTCTCTTCAAAATCAATTGATGCCTTCAACTTGTGCATATCCTTTGCACACTAATCATGACTTGTTCCTTACCATAGCTCCATCTTCATTTAAATTATTTCTGAATACCCATTTGGTACCAATTACATTTTTTCTCGATGGCCTAGGAACTAATTCCCATGTCTTGTTCTTCTCAATATGATTTAGTTCCTCCTCCAAAGCTTTTATCTAGCTCTCATCCTTGCTAGATTCATTGAAGCTCTTTGGTTCAATTTGAGAAAAGAGAGAAAAATTTACTCAGTCCTTATTCATTGCAAGTCTTCTCATGGTCTACACTCCTTCATTTTAGTCACCAATTATTTGATCTACAAGATGATCCTTTTGCACATATTTTTCAAGAGCTCATTCAACATCTTCTTCATTCTCTTCTTCTCATTCCTCTTCTTCAACTGCTCAACCTACATCATCATCTTTTGATTCAACCTCAAAGTTGTTTCTACTAGGCTTACCCTAACTTACATTTTCATCAATTTTGACATTAATTCTTTCTACAATCTTGTGCATCCTCTTGTTGTAACACTTGTAAGCTTTGATTTAAGTGGAATATCCTAAAACTATTCCTTCATCACACCTTGATTTAGACTGTAGACACGTAAAATGTACATGCACTTGATCTTGATCTACTAACATCACTTCATCCTAAATTATCCTTTATCTAATGATTTAATCAAATAGCCTTATTTGATTAAATTCAGCATAATTCCCCTTTTAATTAAATAAATCCCTTGATTTAATTAAATCATTGTCTCTTTGTAATTAGCTAGGTCATTTCATCTTCCTATTTAATTAAATAATCCATATTATTTGATTAAATCTTTAAAGTTCATTTAATTAAATTAAATAAATCAAAAATTTATTTAATTTAATCTAACTTCCCCCCCTTTGGTTAAATAAATCAAAAATATTTATTTAATTAAGTCTAAATCATTCTCTTCTCATTTTGAGTTATTTAAATCCTAAAATCTAAGTCAAAATGGTCAAATCACCTAATCCCTCATTAAATTAGTCAAATCTTGATTAATTTAATCCTAATCACTCAAATCTTCTAGATTTTGCAACTTGCACATGAAAATCAATTTAATTGTTTTATAAATCACCTATTTTCTTTCAAAAAAGGCATCCAAGTGGGAATATTCCTCAAATTTGAAATCTCCCCCCAAAATGATTTGTCCATCCAACAAAGCATTTAAAGCTCTTACATTGTCTCTTACATGTCTCCCACTTGGCATTTAACTCATCTTTCATCCCCCCTAAACATGTCATCTCATCAAATTCAAATTTCAAACTTGTACATTGATCAAAATGTGCTCAAGCTTCCTCCATTCACAGGTTGACAAGTGGCATCTTGGTATTGGATGAATGTTAGTCCCAAATTGCTCTATTTTGGACATACATCCATCTTGGGATTCTATAAATGAAGAGCTCCTCTCCTCATTTGATCATCCACAATTTGAGTAAACTCACTATGCTCAAATCTATAGAAATCTTCATCCATACTTTTGAGTCCATAGCTAGGTTATGCAAGTTTTTTATCATGGAGCACATTTGAATCTTCACAAAGTGGATCACCATCACCACTCATCATCAAATCTTGCAAAGGAGTTGGGAAAAGGCCAATTTCCACAACAAATTGGCACCAACTCCCCCATAAGATCAAGAGTTTGCATATTCTCAATAGGATTTAGCTTATTTTCATCTTTTTTTCATTGTGTTCTTGTTTTATTTCTATTTTGAATATGGTTAAATGGATTTTATGGGGAACCTCTCTTGTAACTTGCATTTGATCTTATTGGTGTGTTCATTTGTTGTTTTTTACAAGTAATAGGATCTAGGTTCAGATTTTGGCGCTAGAAGGAGGGCAATCTCACATTCCAATCACGTTTTTTGAAAAAATTACGCGTTTTTGTTTGTTTACAGGAAACAACACCACTCACAATCTAGCGGGGCTATATAGAACCACTCTAGAATCAAACTGCACCGCTGGAAATAAACTACACCACTCAAAACTTCAAACTGCACCCCTCACAGTCCAGGGAGGCCATATAGAACCGCTCACAGTCTAGCAGGGCTATACAGAGCCGCTCTACAATCAAACTGCACCACTAAAAACAAAATGCACCACTCAAAAATCAAACTGCACCACTGGAGTCTTTAGCGTTGCCATATAGTACTGCTACAAAATCAAATAGAGCCGCCATCACAAATAGAACCGCTTGAATTTCTTTCTTTTTCATGCAAACTTAAAATGGCCATGATATCTTGGTCATTTTTTGGTCTTTTTCGAAGCTTTTTTTTTAAATGGGGTAGAATTTCATAATATATCCAATGGTGTAGGTTATTATCAATTTTTATAAAGTTAAAATTTTCAAATTTTTACTTAATGTCAAATCATAATGAAACTTGGTCAAACTTTTAGGGTTTTTATGCTTAATCGTCTATCTAACCATCATATCTTTTTGTTTCTTGATTTCATTTGACATTTAAAGATTGTGTTGCAGGTTTTGAAGGATAAGGGAGCATGGAAGTCAAAGAAAAATCATTATTACATCATTGTAACAAGTGTTTTTAAACATTTCGGGAAAAAATTATAATCCCTCTTCTAAGGATTTGTTATCTTTCAAGCTTTTAGAACACTAATTTCATTTGGGATTTCAAAAGAAACCTTTTCAATTTTTGTAAAGGTTTAAAATGAACATTAGGAATACAACTTACTAAAGTTTTTTGTTGGTTAACAATTGAACAAGGCAACTCTCATTTGTCTTTTGGTGTTTTAAAATGAACTCATAATTGCTTTGAGGATCTAAAATGAACATGTGCTATCTTATTTTGTGAGGGATTACTTAAACTAAATTCATTGAAAAAGGACGTATGTGCTTCTCTCGTGCTTTATAGTGATCTTGAGAATCAAAAGGCATTTTTCATGATTTTAGGTTGAGACAAAGCAATCACCTCCACACTTCATTTTGGGGTTAAAATTGAACAAAACATTGTGCCAGTGTGAATAAACTTATTGCATGTGTTCTCCCTTTGTTTCTAAACAAAGGTTGATCAAACTATGAATATGGTTATTCGCTTTTGTTTATCTTAGAGGGCTTTCCTTAGGGAAAAAGTACTCACCCAATGGAATGACTCAACTGGTAACACTCTAAAGCCAAGAGTATTTCCAACCGGGATATAAATGTGGGTATTGGAGTAAACACCAGTATCACACAGTTGGCTCTAATGAGATGGATTTGAAAAGGGACTCTCGCCATATGGGTCAATCTCCATGAATGGAAAGTTCAAACTAAAAGACCTTGTTTGTAGTAACCAACCATTCCATCCAATGAGTTTATCAAAGTGGCGCATTGGAACTTAGATTCCAAGAAGTTACTTTCCATGTCCGATCTTGGTTAAAGTATCGAGGATAAGACTTCATTCTTAACATACCTTTATACTCTCTCCTTGGTTGCATGTAAAATCATCACTTTTACTACGAAGGGCATGAGGCAAGCCCACTAAGAAAAATGTACCAATTGAGCTAGGATGTTATAATGCTTGTGGGACAAAACGCTTTGCTTGTTCGAAAACATTGGGAAACAAACATTTAGCATCATCATCAAATCCCAAACTCTTTACGAGAAGCAAATATCATTGAACGAAATCATTCCTTTGCTTTCCCTTTGGATTCATGTCCTTAGAGGTTTCTAGGCATTTGTATTTCACCTCAATTTGCTCCTACTCAAGTCAACATTAGGCAACCATTGCCTTGATTTCCTTGAATTCCACTTTGCACTTTGTGGGATCAAAAGAAGTTAGGACATTGGATGTTTAGTTTGAAAATCTAATCAAAAAAATGTTTTTGGTAAAAGAAATTCAATAATTAAGATGAAATCAATTGAACCCCACACATGTGATTGTGTATCTTTTGTCTTATGGTCTTTTGAGAAAACATTGATCTTTTGGTTTGAAGGGAAAAGCATGTTCTTCAAAACCTTGACCTTGTAAACAAGTCCTTCGTAGGTTCATTTAGGATCAAATCAAACACTTCATCCATCCCAAACATCTATCAAAATCCATCCCACAAAAAACTTTAGATCTTTGAAAACATCATTTTAGACTTGGATAAATCATCAAAATCAAAATCACCTTGTTTAGTTAGGAGTATGGGAATGCATCCTTTCTCATACTTCTAGTTAAATTAGCACCCCTTTGAACAAGTTCATCCTAAGATTTAACATCTAACATCTTAGGTTTTACAAGTTTATTATCCAAATCAAACAATCAAAATCAAGCCCTAAGTCTAACATTGATCCAAAGTTCCTAAAAAATCAACACCCATATCATTCCCCCCTTTCATCCTTCATCTCATCATAGGTCCTAAACACCTTAGAGGTCACTTTTACAACAAGGTCAAAACATAAGAGGAATATGGAATATAAGCTTGATCCATACATCATGAGTAATCTGAGTCAACCAAACTATCAAAACCTTACAATGCCAATTGATTTTCAAAACTTACATTTATACAATCCATACATAGGATCATTATCTCCTTCAAACCTCAATGGTACAAAAAATGTGAGTCTACCCAATCTAAATCTTGGAACACCTTTTTTGATGGTAGATTTAAATCCAAGTCCAACATTGCAACCAAATACTCAATGCATGAGTCTTTAACAAAACAACATTATCCCACCAAATCCATACATGCCAAAAGTGAATATACCAAGTACAAGATTACAAAACATGAGTCCACACTTGGAAAAATTTGGGATAAATATGTTTGTGAATCATACAAATGTTTTTAAAATTCCAAACAATATGTTAACAACTTTGTGTATTAATCCAAGTCAAGGTAACACCATGCAAAATCAAAGTTACCTAAATCAAGGCAATACAATTCCCAACACCAACAACATTCAATTTCAACCTATCATACCAAATCTGAGCACCATCCCAAATCAAAACATTGTCCAAAATCAATATGTCCATCATCCAATTCAAAAACCACAAGTATGCATCCCAAATCTGCTTGAACCAAATCAACTATATCAACGGAGTCAAGATCAAAATCAAGATCAAATTTGGTAGGACCAAATTGCTACACTTACCAAAATAGTTGAGTCATTGCACCAAGAGACATCTCCACCACCATTACCCATATCAATATCATTCCTTGGTTTAGGGATTCCCCATTTACCTAGCACCAATCACTCCATCCAAATCAATCCACCTAACACTAATCAAGCCATCACATCAAATCCTTTGAATATACCATCAACATCGCACCAACAGATGGTATCTAATAAAATGACAACATCAATCCTAACAAATCAAAATATGGTCTCCCAAGGATCTATCACCACGGTCATTCCAACCATTCCTATCACCTTGATCACTCCAATCACCCCTATCACACCCATCATATCTCAAGCCCTCACGATCACTCCAAATGTATCTCAACAACTTGTCACTACATCCAACATGATTCAAAAACCACCATTGCCATCATCACCCACACCACTCCTTGGCTTAGGGCTTCCCCCTTTACCAAGTATCAATCAAACCAACATCCCAAACATGAATCAAAACATCATGCCAAACTTTCAGAACTTGTCATCAACATCGCAACAACAGACGAAAAATGCACAAGCAATCACAATATCATCAACCACCCCCATAATATCTCAAAAAATTGTCTCTCAAGGACCAATCACATCAATTACACCATCCACACCTCAAATACCAATCATCAATACGATGGAACCTCTTATCACCACAAGCACTATTCCAAAACCACCTCTGCCACCACCACCACTCCAGCAAAACCAAAATCAACAAGCTACACAACTAGTTGCTTAGCAAGTTGCACAAGCTGCTCAAGTTGCCCAAGCCAAACTACAAGCCCAACAAACACAAGCCCAAGCTCAAGTGCAAGTGCAAGCTCAAACACAATACCAAGCCCAACAAGCAAATGTTGTTCAAAATCCCAGCAAAATGTTAACTCCATGTATTGATCCAAGTCAACAGTCACATGATCAAGACCTATCCATCAACAAACACATGGAATATTTTTTTACCTCATCTAAAGAATAAATCAACATACATCAAGAGTCACTTTTTTATCATGATAAGAATCTCTCAACAATATCCAACAATGATCTATTTCAAGAAGTGTTAACATTATTTGATCATGTAATCAACAACCATCGACCGATGATCATGTTGAAAATGTCTCTACATCACCTAATGAGTTAGAGGACATATCTCAAAAATTTATTCTAAAGCATGATCAACATCTCCCACCAAAGTCTAGCAATGATCTTTCCAAGACATATTGACATCCTTCGACCTCATGATTGTTGATATTGAAGGAATCTTCAACTCAACACTTGATCTAAATTCACTCAAAGATCAAGAGGATATTGAGCCACTTCCCATCCAAGAACCCTTTATAAGAAAACCATCCTTTGAAATTGACCCATGTCAAAAGCAATTCTGAAATCATTCAAGATCAAGAATTTGTATCCCCAAGTTACTACAATAATCTAATGGATACTCTCCTGTCTATACAAGATGATCATATCCATATAGCACATATTCCATCTACCCATGAGATGCTTTTTGTGGATGGACACGTCGATGATCTTCATTTAGAGTAGGATTTTGTTACACAAAAAGAGCAAGTTATTGATTCCTACAGTCAAACTGATTTGTCAACATCAAGATTAGATATATCCCAAATTCATATTGAGGACATCAAGTATGCAGATATCCAACATTATCCACTCAAAGAAACAATTCAGATAGAACACGACATTCCAGAGTTAGTAGAGTAGCAAATGGAAATAGCATCATCTGCAGTGGTCACTTATCAGAGAAGGCTTACTGAACAAGACATATCAAAACAAGTAGAATCAAAGCATGAAGGTACTACTTCCACAATACCGAGGGCAACTTCATCTCAAGTGAACTTCAACATAGGGAGCATGAAGAATCCTTATGATGAAACCAATGCCAATACTACAACCAGTCACATCATGAATCTTCTTCCACCCATCACCCCATCCATGAATTAGGACCAACATCAAAAGAAAGAATTAAATCAAAGTACAAAGAAAATTATCAAAGCAAAAGAAACAAAGAATGAAGGACAAATGAAATACACATGGATACCAAAGAATACAAAGAAAGATTATCCCTATCAAACTCCATTAGTCAAAGAAACTATGGGGAAAAATAAAAAAGGGAAAAGTATACATCAAAGATGTTCACAAAAGCAAAAGCAAGCTTTTCTAGCGACGTACAAAGTATATCAAGCAGCTAGTCCTAATTCCATGCACACTTCCATATCCACCCATCATTGTTTATCTTCCCAAGTTTGGAGCATCAAAGGTTCCAAACTATCAACCAATCCATCTCTTATCCCTAAACACACTCCATCCATCCCTCCACACATGATATTCAATTCTCATATTGAACATGTATTGGAAACAGCCCTTCATCATAAGGATTCAAAAGGCACTCTATCGCGATGTACACACAAAGACAATGTTCACCCTGATATCAATGAAGCAGATCAAGACTACCAAAAGTTACATTCAAGTACACGTATCTTAATAAAGCAGCTTCTTCAAGCAGGATATTGATGACACATCATGACAGAAGCATCTACATCAGCAACACCTTGTGATTCAATATGAGGCTAAAATCTTTCAAAAAAATCCAAAAAAATAAAAAAATATGAAAATCCAAAAAAATTAGAAAAAGGATTTAAAACAGCAAAGAAAAAAATCATCCTCTAGTGAAAACCACTATGGTGGCACTTTGGACAAGACCATGATGAAAACTTGGCAAACAAGCATCATGTGTGGAATCGAGCATCTACGTGCGCCAATTTAGATGAAAGCATCTCATCCCATCTGTAATAAATCCAACATTCCAATCCATTGCCATAGCAAATCCATTCATCCATGAACCATTTATTCAATCCATTTTCATCCATCTGCATCGATAGTCCAAATTATCTTGATCTTGATGAAAGTTTGGTGCACACTTTATGCTTGCTTATGGTAAACATCTTGACATGAGTCATTTTCATGGATCCTATCCTATCCAACATTATCTAAGCTATGCAACATTATCCAAATGAGCATTC
>VDFB02136136.1:0-13334 GCA_007258455.2 Sequoia sempervirens
CACCCCTCTAATTTGCTTATGATGTTAGACAATACCTTTACTATGATAGACCTTGATACCTAATTATTGTTTTATGATCGTTGACATTGGAGTGATGATGGTGTTATATTTTGATGTGATGATACACTATATGGATGCTTATGGTTTTATGTTATGCTTTTGATAGCATAGTTGTTAAGATTTTTGTATGCTTATATGTTGATTTATTGATGCTTAAATTTTGTCAGCCTTGGTGTGACTGTATTGGTGAAGGGGACAAGATTACATCACTCACTTGCGAGCGCCCTATGATTCTGTGATTTCTCTTCACGGTGTGACTATTATGATTTTTATACATGTACGACATTCATCTTGGTTGTAGGATTTTAGGTATAGGGCATTGTCTCCACCTGGCTTCACAGGTATGAGCGTGTCCATATCCCAACGGTATTGTTGATTGGGAGATAGTAACGGGGTTCGTTTGTCAAACCACAATCCAAGTCATAGTGTGTCGTCAGTTCATGTTCAGTATGTCGTAATGTCATGCTATCCTTGTTTGTTTTGATAATTAATTATCTGCAAGGTTGTTTGTGAAAATCAATGATTATTTATGTATTTTAGATTAAAGTTGTTAAAAAATTTAATTTAATTTAATTAATTAAATTTCATTTATGTGGTAAAGTAATTTAATCCTTGTGGTTAAATTTATTTTATTAAGTAAATAAATTAATTAATTAAATTTATTTTGTTGAGTAAATAAATTAATCAATTAAATTTATTAAGCGAATAGTTTAATTGTATTTGTAAAGTGCATAGATTAAGTGATTTAAATTTATTTTGAAATTAAATTGTGTTTTAAATTATTTAAATGCAAAAATAAATTGTGAATGCATAAGAGGAAATAACTATGGTGGTTGAGAAAGATATTTTTGAATTTTGACTAAGTGTTGAGGAAATTAATGGGGGGATTTGATGGAAAAAGAGGATATTTTTTTGGAAAATTTGGTTGTTAAAATGAAGGAAGATTTGACTCTGTAAATTTTACATTTGGTTTGGAAGTGGAGATTTTGGAAGAGGTTCTGGAAGATTGGATTTTGTAGGGAAGCTCAACTTCAATTTTCAGTGGATTTTGTTGCTTTGAATTATTTATTTTATAATTTGGAAAGGAGATTTATAAATTTTGTGAAATTGAAAGATTAGAGGATATGTGGATTTTATAGAGGTATTACTTTTAAATTTTGAATGGATGACTGTAAAACTTGCTGTGAATTTTTTAAAATTTCTGTAGAAAAATTGAGAAATTCTTAGATCCTTTGTAGGGAAATGAATTTAAAACAATAGGAAATTCAAAATGAAAACAACAAAAGAAATTAGAAAACATTTGTAAGAATGAAAGGAGATCCTCAGTTAAAATTGTGGAAAAAAAATTTCTATTAAATTCTTTGAAAATTGAAATCCCCTGTTTAAAACTATAAATCCCCTTCTGTAGAATATTTTTGTAAAAATTGTCCTTTTGGACAATTGTTCTGATATATTTTACACACATACATATAATATATGCACATACAAAATTTAGTTTACAGTAAAATTTTATTGAAAATCTGGAGAATTTTGGGAAAACATAGGAAACAAAAAATAAAAATAATAATAATAATAAAATTTTAATATGTTGGGGACGGGGGGGACAGGGGGCTGTTGTGGCTGCACCACAACTGCACCCATGGAGGGTGCACTGCTGTGAGCAACACTCCCCACAAGACTATGGGGGAAGTGCTGCCATAGGCAGCGCGCCCTCCACAGGGGAGGTTGGACGCAACCCAGGCTATGTCCCCTGCTTTATTGGGGTTTACTTTTATTATATATTTTAAATAATATTTATATATTTAAATATATATACATAATTATATATACATTAATTATATAATTATATATATGTTTAATATATATTTATATTTAGGTGTTGGTAATGCATCATGGTGGAAAAAATGGCGGACCGGGGAGGAAGGCGCACGGGTCAGGGAGGCGATTTGCAGAGGCCTGAAGCGCAAAGATATAGTGGAGATGGCTTGTGGGATAGGCAGGAGGTTAATGGTGCTCGGAGACAGCAGCGGTGGGGAGACGAAATGGATTTCGTGGAACCCATGGAGTCTTTCAGGGAGAAGATTAATAAAGGGTGGAATGCGTATGGCGAGCAGGGGGTACGGGGTCAGAATGGCGTTTATAGACCACAGTGGGTGATGGAAAACGGCCAATGGGTGGATAAATGTTATCCAACACATAATACCCGTCAGAGGGAGGGCTGGTTAAGGCAGAACCATTGGTCAAGAGCCATCGCCAGATCTGGATGGGTAGCGAATGAAAATGCTCATTCAAGAAAGCAGGGGAGACAAGAGCCTCCATGGAGTTACCCAGGACGTTTAGCTTATAACAGGAACAGGTGGGGGGGTATGTGGGGGGGTGAAAATCTACCGTTGTTCAGGTTTTCACGTGGAAAGAAGGAGGATTGGTTTGGGAAAGCGTCAAGTCCACATAGAACCCAGGCAAGGCAGTGGCGTCGAGTGGTGCTGAACGAGGATAGTCAGAGAGAAGAATGGAATCAAGTCAGAGGCAAAAAAACGGCGGCAGAGGAAAATAAGGATTCAAGGTGCGGTGACTCAGAGACTGGTAGGCCCTTGCAAGAACCTAATCTTACTGTTTCATTGTTGATCGATTCAGTTAAGGAAACTAGGGGTTTGCTTAAAGATATAGGATTATTCATGAAATGGGGCGGGGGGCATACAAAGAACCATAAGGATATCAAAACCTGGTGTTTAGAAAAACTCGGACATAAGACTGTAGTCAGGGCTCTACAAGACAACTGCTATCTGGTCACATTTCCAACACAGGAGGAGAAGAATAAGGTCAGAAACTCTGGCCCCTTTTTCATGGAAGGCTCAGAAATGCATTTTTTCGATTGGAGTCCTAACTTTGACTCTGGCAAACTGGTAATAGAGGAAAGTTACACCTGGTTACGATTATATAACCTTCCCTCTGAATATTGGGCTGAAAATACGCTGAAGGTTATTGGCAGACATTTTGGAAAATTTAAATACTTAGATAAAGTCCAGGAGGATAGATTGCATGGCACATATTTTAGGCTCTGTGTTGCAGTCCCGCAGAAAATGGTGCTCCCTACTGTAGTAGAATTAGTTTCGGAGGGAGGAGTTTGGAAGCAGGAAGTTATAAGGGAAGATAAGCTGTCAATTTTCCCCAGGTGTAAATCGGCAGATCATGGCAAGGAGATTTGTTCGGTTTGGGTGGTTGCCAACGGAATTAATATGTACGAATCTGTTGGTGACGTTCGTTCAGCCAAAAATAATGAAGTCCCAATGGGTCTTCCTTTAACTGATATGGAAAAAGAATTAACAGACTCTATATGGCCCCCAAGTAGAGTAAGCAAGGTATATGAGGAGAATGTTTGTCACCATTTGAATTTGCCTAATGAGGAGTTTCGGGAAAGTTCTCAAATCGGTCAGTGTAACCCAGCAGAGGAGGCAACCACTTCTTCGATTGATAAGGAAAAGTTGGTAGGTCTGCCACAGTTGACAGATTTTCAGGTTTCAAATAAGTCAGCTGCAGGGGGTGGGGAGAGGCAAGTGGAAACAGTAGTTGTGGAGTGTGGCAGAAACATAGTTTTAGTCGGCAAGGAAGTAGAGGTGGTCAAAGAAGATCAGAGTTGGGGGAGTCAGGAATCTGAATCAGACTTGGATGTGAATTATGTGGACACTCAGATAGGTACAGTGGATGAAAGAGGAATAGAACAAGTATATTCAGATCAAAAAACCCCTAGAATGAGGTCTGCTAAACAAAAAGGCCGTAAATCTAATAAAGAAAAACTGGTTTTGGCGGGGCTTGCCAAAGGGCAAACTAAACTGAACCAAACGATCTTAAGAAGCGGGAAGGAACTATTCCTTCCCGAGGAGCCATGAGGGTCTTAAGCTGGAATGCTAGGGGCTTAAATGCCCCTAGCAAGTGGCGTCTTTTTAGACGTCAAATGGATACTAGCAAACCAGATTTAGTGTTCGTACAGGAAACAAAGTGGAGTAGAGCAGAACAGGAAAATAGAATGAGATTTTGGAGGGGTTGGGAAGGGGTTTTTGTGGAAGCAGTAGGTGCCTCAGGCGGATTAGGAGTAATTTGGAACCCGGCCAAGGCAGATTGTACTCTTATCTCGTCTAATCAGAATTGGATGTTGGTCTCGGTGAGATACTTCCTTAGCAATTTTGAGGTAAAAATGATTAATGTTTATGGGCCAACCGCCACAGCATCAAAAAGGCACATTTGGGGGATGTTATCTGCAACTTTAGTACAGCTGAAGGAAGAGCGGGTTCTGTTAGGGGGTGATTTCAATGCCACGTTGAACAATTCAGAAAAACAAGGTGGATTAAGAAACCTAACCAGGGTACAGTTGGATTTCCAGGACTTTGTGGACAGAAACGAGTTAAGGGAAGTTGAAGCAAAAAACGGTGTCTTCACATGGACCAACAGAAGGCTAGGCTTTTCTGGAATCGCAGAAAAGTTGGACAGATTTTTGTTATTTGGGGAATGGAGTCAAACAACAAATCTGATTGAAACATCAATTCTACCCTTCAGTGGGTCAGATCACTTTCCGATTCAGCTGTCAATAACACAAGATGACTTTAAAGGGGGATCTCCTTTTCGTTTTGAGAAAATGTGGATACGTGATCCTAGTTTGTATGAGTTGATTTCTCAATGGTGGGGAGAATGTAGGGTGGACAAGCAAACACATCTATTCACTTTTTATAACAAGCTGTCCTATATCAAAACAAAGTTACGGGCTTGGAACAAGGAACATTTTAAGAATATCTTTGTGGAAAGCGATAGGATAGAGACGGAGCTTAGGAAACTCAATGAAAGAATAATAGAGAAAGGTATGGGGATAGAAGAATTTACGAAAGAGAAAGAACTGAAAGCGGAGCAGTCAGAAATTTTGGCCAGATTGGAGTGTCATTGGAGGCAGAAATCAAGGGAATTGTGGTTGCGTGAAGGCGATAGAAATTCAAAATACTTTCATAACACAACCGTAGTCAACAGAAGCAAAAATAGAATTGGAGAGCTCGAGCGGGAGGATGGATCAGTCATTAGTAATGAGGTTGAGATCAGTCAAGAAGCTGTCAGACATTTCGAATCTCTTTTTACCCAAGAAGATCAGCAGCATGGGGCTGAGAGGAATGCTTTCTTGGGCAGAATTCCAGGTATCATTTCAGAAGGTGATAATAAGGAGCTGGTTAAGCCAATTAGTCTAGAAGAGGTAAAAAAAGCCACGTTTCAGTTGGGATCAGATAAGGCGCCAGGGCCAGATGGCTTTCCGGCCCTTTTTTATCAAAAATTCTGGGATATAGTTAAGGAAGACTTGCTTAAAGCTGTGGAGGAATCAAGGAAAAAGAAAACAATTTTGGGGGCAATCAATCATACTTTCATTGCACTAATACCTAAGAAAAAGGAAGTCAAAAATATGGGGGACTATAGACCAATTTCATTATGCAATACCCTTTATAAAATCATCACAAAAATCATTGCAAACAGGATGAAAGCGGTGATTGATAAGGTAATCTCTGAGGAGCAGAGTGGCTTTATCTCGGGGAGATCCATTGTGGAAGGTATAATAATGGCACATGAGACCATTCACACGGCCAGGAAAATCAGAATCCCAAGTATGATTTTAAAACTAGATATCCTTAAAGCTTTTGACCGTGTGGATAGACAGTTTGTGGATGAGATGCTGACTAGGTTTGGTTTTGATAGGAATTTGGTGGGTTGGATTATGAGCTGCATTGGTTCTCCTAAATTTTCTGTTTTGATCAATGGGGTGGCCCAGGGCTTCTTCAATTCTTCTCGTGGAATCAGGCAAGGGGATCCACTATCCCCTTTCTTATTCATCATTATGGCAGAGGCATTAGGTAGGAGTATTTGTCAAGCAAGAATGGATGGCTCTTGGAAAGGGATTGAAGTCACTCCTGGGATGGAGGCAAGCACCCATCAACAGTTTGTAGACGATACCATTTTGTTTGGGCAAGCCTCAAGAACAGAAGCAAGAAAAATAAGGAATCTTTTGGGTGAGTACAGTAAGGCCTCAGGGCAGGTTATTAATTGGAGAAAATCAGAGGTGTACTTCCTTAATGTACAGCTGAGTCTGCAAAGGGACCTTTCCAGAATCTTGGGTGTAAGAGCTGCAGGTCTTCCAGGGAGGTTTCTTGGTATGCCACTGTTTGTTGGGGCTAATAAGAAGTGTTTTTGGGATAAATTAGTTGACAGCTGTAAGAAAAAGATGGAATTATGGAAAGGGAGGTGGCTTACATCTGCTGGGAGAGTGCTAATGATTAAGGCAGTGCTGGCAGCAATTCCAGTGTATTCAATGGCATGCTTGAAGTTACCATCCGGCATAGATGATCAGCTCAACCAAATTATGCGGAAGTTTTTTTGGAATGGACCGAATGATACTAACAAGGTCCCTTTACTAGCATGGGACAAGATTTGTAGGCCGTATCAGGCGGGTGGGGCAGGCATTAGACAAATGAAAATTATGAACTTAGCAATGGGAGCAAAATTAGTGTGGATGTTGTATAAAGGTAATCAGAAATGGGTTAGAATTTTAAGGAAGAAATATTTAAATTCTGCTGATCCCGTCAGTATTTTGCAAATTATGAACCCGCCAAGAGGATCTGCCATTTGGAATTTTATTTGTGAAAGCAGAAGTATTATAACTAAACATATCACATGGGAGGTGCATAACGGGCAGAGGGCTTCTTTCTGGAATGACTCCTGGGATGGACATTCGAAACTAAGTAGTAGGCCGCAATTGGATGAGTTAAAGGACGAGGCAATCAGAATTTGGGGTTCTAAAGTGGGTGATTATGGTAGTAGAGTTCTTATAAACGGGATGAGTAAGTGGGTTTGGAAAGATCTCAGCGTTATTAATGCCCCAATAGAGCAAAAGAATACTTTATCAGCAATCTTAAAGGAGAGGATCATTCCTGATTCTGACGGTGAGGATATATTAAGATGGTGTGCATCTGCAGATGGGGAATACAAGGTTAAGATTGGGTATAAATTAAAGGAGAATGCAGAATCTGTTCATTGCAGGCCAGTATCTCTCTTTTGGGGGAAGGATGTTTTACCGAAGGCAGGGGTGTTTACGTGGCTTGCAGCACAAAACAAGATTCTAACTCAGGATAAGCTGGAGATGTTGGGTTTCAGGGGTCCTAATAGGTGCATTCTTTGCAAGCAGCAGCTGGAAAACGTGGACCATCTTCTGCTCTCATGTCCTTATTCTGCTTATTGTTGGCAATTCTGTATGGGACAACTTGGGTTTCAGACCCCCTTTTCTCAAGGTCTGGCTGACTGGCTAAGTGCCTGGCCGAGAAAGAAAGTTAAAGGTGTTTTTAGTAGTATCTGGCAGATTTTGCCATCCACGGTGTGTTGGGAATTGTGGAAAGAACGGAACAGAAGAATCTTTAAAGATCAAGCGTTGGCCAGGGAGAAGTTGGTGAAGAAAATAGAAGGGTCAATTGTGGAGTTAGTCAATGTGGCTGCCAGAAGGTGTCCATTTTCAAAAAATACCTTTTCTAATCGGGATATAGAATTAGCGAATAAGATTCAGGGTTTGAATATACCATTGGTGGCTGGGCCTAAGAATATTGTGCAGAAGGCTGAAGTTAGAAGGAAAACAGTCTGGCAAAAACCGGAGGTTGGGTGGATCAAAATAAATTTTGATGGGGCGTCTAGTGGCAACCCGGGCTCGGCAGGGGTTGGGTGCGTTGCTAGGAATTCGGAAGGTGTAGTAATTGCTCAAAAAGCAGAATTTATTGGTAAGGCATCAAACAATGAGGCTAAGTTCAGGGCTGCGCTAAGTGGATTGGAGCTGGGGAAGGATATAGGAGCAGATAAAATTCATCTTGAGGGTGATTCACTCATCACAGTTAATGCGATTAGAAATAACTCCACCCCTAACTGGTTATTGAGGCGATGGTTGGATCCTATTGCAAAGCTTAGGGGGTCCTTCTTGGAGTTCCGGATCAGTCATGTCTATCGGGAAGGTAACTCTATGGCGGATGTGCTAGCTAAACAAGCGGCTGCAGGAAGTATGGTTGGGCTGGATTAGTTCTCAGAATGAAATCAGACAATTGGGGACAGCGTAAAGGGCTCTTTCCAGTTGGTATTTAGGTTCTCTCCAGTTTTAAAAGCTTGGAGTAGGACGTTTGGTGCTCAGTGTTTGTTCTTGTGCATGGAAGAGGCGTCCAAGGTCACACCGGTGGTTGTTGGTTTTTCACTTATGTGGGCGTTGGTTTAATCATTCAGGAGCAGGTTTTTGTTTTATATGAGTGAGGTCAGTTCGGTTGGGATGGTAATTGCTGTGGCGGATGTTTTAAGGAAGCAATCAGCAGTAGGCAGGGGGGTCGAACAGGATTAAGTTTCTGGCCCAATAGGTAAGCTGTTAAGATGGCCGCTGTATTTCGGTTTTGGTTAATTGTTAAGCTGGCTAGTGACAGTTCGGTTATGGTGAGCTTTCTCAGGCATCCGCGGGGTATAAGCTCAATGGGTTGGTGTTTAGTGGCGTGCTGTAGCTGGTGATCCCCTGGCTTGAAGTGGTGTTCATACTGCTCAAGATTCGAATTGGATGGCGAATTTAGATCTTTTGTAGTGGCGTTTAAATTACAAACTGGATTGTTATTTCTGAGTTGAAATTGGCGGTGGTCTCATGGCTGGAAAAAGCAGGAGTGTTGTAATCTTCATTTTAATACTGATTTCAATAAAATGGTGCTGGCCTTACCCAGCAATTAATTTATCAAAAAAAAAATATATATTTATATTTAAATATAATTATCTTTAGATTATTTTATTATAATAGTTGCAAATATTTATTTTATAATAAAATGATTTTATTTAAAAAAATTGATTTTTATCATTATGTGTAATTGAGTTAATTGGATTTAAGAAATCCTAAAGTTAGGTTATTAATTTGCCTAAATTGTTTTTTCGTTGTGTTTTCTCTCATTCTTATTGTTGGGAAAATTGAGTTATTTGTTTATGTAAGAGTTCTAGATGTGTCTCTTTTGTAATGGGGTTGTAACTCGTAATGGTTTAGTTTTTTTAATAACTTGGGTAGTGCACGTGACATTTTATTAAGTATGGACACCTAGTTCTATGAATAGGTTATGTTGTATATTGTTATTGAGTTGGTATTTGTAATTGATATTTGTGCACCTTGTCTACCCAATGTTAGTGGAATTGATTCCTTAGGTTGTTAATAGGGGAGTGGCTATTCATGGGGGCCGACACACAAAGTGGTGTCAGGGTAACTCATGTAGAGATAGTTTAATCAGTGAAAACTAAATAAATATGTTAGGGGAAAAGGGTATTTTAAACACTCAACTTATTGTAAGTTCCTCGCTCATGGACTCAAGGGCTAGTATAGACTTGGGATGAGACGAGAAGGCCTAGAATGGCAAGATCATTATCTTGTCTCTATGAAAGATAATTAATTCTGCATTAGATTGCATGTGGGGCCAGGTTTTGTAAGAGGTCACCAGGGTAACCCAAGATGGGGGCTGGAGCCTAGGAAGATTCGCCAGGGTAACCCATGCAACTTTGTGATGACACTACTCTTATGACAACCGTCAGTTAGTTAGTTTGTATTGTGTAGTTGATCATTGTTATCTAGAAGCATTGTAACCATCTATTGCAAAATGTGCCTCAATCTTACTAGCATGTAAACTCCTGAAAGAGAAAAGTTGGTGAGACCCTCTAGAAGTCTTACCAACTAGCAGATGTGTTCTAAAACATTTGAAGTGCCCAGGTTTCTGAGATTTTGTTTCTATCTTGCCAACGAGAGTCATTGACAAGACTTGTCGATCGCTATGAAAGTTCTAACTCTTTCCACCCGGGGAGATCTCTTGCCGACAAGTTGATTTCTAATGGTTATCGGGGAGACTTGTGGTGACAAAAGTCTTCGGGGAGAGGCATGAACACTTGGAATGACTCATTCCGACAAGATATGCCTCATCGATAGTTATACTCTTGCAATCATCGGCGTGACATGAAGGCTCAATAAGAGTCTAAACGATGGCTGTGATCTCACTAAAAGGTTTGCACTCGATATGATCTCTTTCCAATGGTTATCGTCTTGCCGATGGGTATGAAAATTGGTATAACATATGGTTCTATAAGACTCTTGGTGATAGCAGAACTCTTGCCAATAGATCTGCACAAGATGGATTTGTGTTCGGTATGACCTCTTGCCAATAGCGATGGTCTGGCCGATGGTTCTGCAGTGGATATTGATATGATGTCTTAGCGATAGAGTGAGTCTGGACGACATTTTTGAACTTGATATGACTCTTGCCGATGGTGGTGACTCTAGGCGATAAAGATAGTCGGGCATTGTGGCATTGGGGAGACACGGTCTAGTGTCTCACCAACATGCAATACTATTTAAATGCCTTGACTGAATGTCTATCCTACGTGGTTTGTTTTTGACTAATCAGAGAAGTGGAATGTGAACCGCTAGCAGTTGGACTATTGTGGTTGTTCCTGTGAGGAAGACCAATAGACCATGAATGACATGGATATACTCTGTAATTGAAGATGATGATCGGTTTAGTGAACAATTCAATGTGTGATCAGTGTGTATGAATTAAATTCAGAGAGCATTGTACAACTAGGATGTTCTGTACAAGGTTGATCAAGGAAATGTTGCTGCTATAAATTGACATTAGAAAGTTAAGTTTGAACTCTGTATGTAATTTTCTTTACTGTAATACAAAGAGGCTTTTCTTGGTGTGGTGGGTTTTTCTCCTGTAAGGGTTTTCGCATGTAAATATGGTGTTCAAATTGTGTACGTTCACTTCTCTATTCTGTTAATCCTTTCAAGTGTATCTTGATTGGACTGTAATTGAAAATTTCAAGTCACCTCTACATTCTTCCCTGAGGTTTTGATGTTAGGAGAGTTTGTTCTGCACCTAAGCTTTCCTTACAAGTGGTATCAGAGCCTGGCCAATTGTGTTATCCTTGTGGGTACGTTGAGTTTTTTGTGTCAATTCTATTTCAGTGGGAGTCTTGTATAAGTCTAGTAATTCAAATTAAAGATTAAGATGGCAAGCATGTTAGGAAATATTAAAATTGAGAAATTCAATGGCAGTAATTTTGAGTTGTGGAAACTCAAAATGGAAGATTTGTTGGTTGATCGTGATTTGTGGCTTGTTGTGTTTGGAAAAAATATTACAAGCATGAAGCAAGAGGATAGGGACCTTGTAGATCAAAAATCAAAGGGGCTGATAAGGCTCTATTTAGCAGACTCTGTTCTTCTGAATGTTCATGAAGAAAAGACTGCATTTTCTTTGTGGAAAAGACTGGGAGCTATTTATCAGGGCAAGTCCTTAGTGAATAAGTTGTTCTTGAGGAAGAAGTTGTACTCTTTGAAAATGTAGGAAGGAGCATCTGTTGTTGATCACTTGAATGATTTCAACATGCTGATTGCTCAGTTAGCATATGTGGGTGTGAAGATTGATGAAGAAGATCGTTGTATGTTGTTATTATGTTCTTTGCCAGATTCTTGGGATCACTTGGTGATGGTTGTTGGGAGTACGACATCCAATTTTAAGATGGAAGATGTTGTTGCTTCTTTGTTATTAGAAGAGATGAGAAGGAAATATTTTGAGATGGTGAAGGAAGCTCTTGTTGTTAGAGGCAGATCAAAAGAAAAAGGCAAGAAGAAGGACAAGAAGTCTAAATCCAAATTAGAGGGGAGATCAAAGTCTCATGGCAAGAAGTCCAAGGTGAAGTGATGGAATTGTGGGCAACCTGGTCATGTCCAAAAGGATTGTAAAGAGAAGAAAAAGAAAAAGAAGAATTCTTCTGACAATGATTCTTCTTAGAGTGATGCAGATGCTTTCATTGTAGCCTTGGCTACATAGGCATCAAATGATGTTTGGCTGATTGATTCTGGAGCATCTTTCCACATGACATCTCATAGAGATTGGTTCACTAAGTATGAAAAACATGATGGTGGAAGGGTGTATTTGGAAAGTGACTCATCTTTGGAAATAGTTGGCCGTGGAAGAGTCAAAATTCAGTTCCCTAATGGAAGAGTGAAGGGAATCAATGATGTAATGCATATACCAGGTCTGGCTCAAAATTTACTTTCTATTAGTAAGTTGAATGATATTGGAGTGCAAGTCACGTTCTTTGGAAATGGATGCAAGATGACTAGAGGCTCAATGGTGCTAGCTAGGGGTGCTCGTATTGGTACCTTGTATAAGCTGGATGCACATGATGTGCAATGCAATAGTGTCTCTGCAAAGTCACAGAAAGCTACTCATGGAGAAAAGGAGGTAAAAGTTCCTGATAGTGTAATGGTTTTTCCACGTAAATCTGGTGTTCCTCAATGACATTTCTCCTTCTATTAGTCCTTTCAAATTATTATCCTTAATTGGATTAGCAATTGAAAATTTAAAGTCACCTCTGCATTCTTCCTTGAGGTTTTTACATTAGGAGAGTTTGTTCCACACCAAAGCTTTCCTTACACCATCATGTTAGTATTGTAATTGTGTAGTTTAGTATTGTTATTTCCTGTGTCGAGAGTTTGTAGGTTTTGCCTAGGAAACTCTTTTACTATCTCCCAGCACGGGGGGTGGGCCTTTGGGTACCACTTGGTTGGGTGGAACATGCACCTTACACCGTTGGGTCCCCAGTTCTTGTTCATGATGGTGGGTACTTCCTGATTGGAGAGCTCACGTGTACCAGTGGACTTGTACTTCTCTTATGTCACATTTGTATCAATTGGATACCTTGTAATTGTATCACTCCTCAATTTTATTCGAGGAGAGCCTTTGTAATTTTTAATTGTAACACTTTTGTATAAACTATCTCATTTGGAAATGAGGATTGTAATTGTAATATTAAATAAATGCAATGTGTGAATGAATCATTATTGTACTTTATATCTTAAGTGATGTATTTTAATGTTATTGGATGTATGATCTTTAATTCTTGAGTAATAATTATAAGTTATATTTAGTAACTTTTGTTAGTAATGGGTATTATAAGCAAGTGTCGTCACGTACCTTAGGGAATGTATGTGTTAGTGTAGTTTACTTTACTTGTTTAATTACACTTTTTAAAAAAAAAATGTTCGCTTCCATTATGTGTGTAACATTCTCTAGGGTTTCGTGGCGGGCGTTACAAAACCTATTCCAGAAGATTTGTCAATTCAAAGATCGATGCTGAGCTTCCCTTTAATCTTCAATTGCTAAAGCTTCCTCCAGAAAAATTGCCACTTCCCCATAATAGAATGTAAT
>VDFB02136137.1:0-21543 GCA_007258455.2 Sequoia sempervirens
AGAAAGGTACTAGTAAGTATAAAGGTATGTTTTCCTTTAAATGTTCCAATTGTGGCAATATTGGTCATTATGCTTCAAGATGTCGGAAGAGAGCTGTGCATAAGAAGAACAAGGATCATAAAGATAAAGATAGAAAGGATAAGAAATATAAGAAGTTGTATTATGTTAAAGAAGAAGTTGGAATCTTTGACATGATGAATCTAATTATGAGAATGATGATAGTGAATGCTTATTTTTAGCTTTGGAGAATGAATTTTTATCTGCTAACCCTGAAAAATATGCAAGGAAGAATGTTTTGGAAAACAAGAAGAATGGGATGGAAGGTACTATGTTCACTTCCTTTCATGCGAAGCATTATGAGGATTACTGGGTGATTGATAGTGGATGTTCTAATCACATGACCGGTGATAAAAGTAAGTTTAATAAACTTGAAAAGTATGATGGAAGCTTGGTCATGTTTGGTGATGATTCAAGAGAAAAAATTGTTGTGAAAGGTACAATTAGTTTTGATGGAATACACGACATTGATGATGTATATTATGTATAGGGTTCGAGGCATTAACTTTTGAGTGTTGGACGGATGTGTAGGAAAGGTTTTAAACTCAAGTGTTTCAGAATAATACTTGTGAGATTAGAGAAGGATCCTAAGATATGGTTGCTTCTGGAAGGAGAACTCATTGAAATATCTATCAACTTAAAGGTGTGGATGGTCAGTGCCTTGTATCTCAAATCAATGAAATTTGGTTATGGCACCAGAGAATGGGACATTTAAACTTTGACAATCTGGTCAGAATTGGTTTAAGAGATGTTGTTTGAGGTCTACCTAGAATCACAAAGTTGGCTAATACTATTTACAGAAGTTGTCAGTTAGGGAAATCGACAAGATGCAAATTTAAGGGAAAAGAGAAATCTACTTCTGGAATGCTAGAGTTAATTCATACTGACCTCTAGGGTTCAACTAGAAAAAGAAGCCTGAATGGTGACAAGTATTTCATGCTCCTTATTGATGATTATTCTCAAATGACATGGGTTGCTTTTCTTAGAGAGAATACTCCGGCTCTAGATAGGTTTAAATTGTTCAAAGAAAGAGTGGAAAATGAAGTGAATTTGAGAATCAAATGTTTGAGATCTAATAGAGGTGGAGAATTCACTTCTGGTGATTTTAATATATTTTGTGAACATGGCATAAAAAGATAGTTTTCTGCTCCAAGAACCCCTCAGCAAAATGGGGTTATTAAGAGGAAAAACCGGATGGTACAGGAAGCTACATGAACCATGATGAAAGAATCAAATGTACCAGATGTGTACTAGAGAGATGCAATACATACTATTGTTTATGTTCTTAATAGAGTTCAGATTAGAGGCAACAACACAAAGACTCCTTTTGAGTTATGGATTGGTAAGACTGCTACTGTGAAGTACTTCAAGGTATTTGGAAGCAGATGTTACATTAAAAGAGATGATGAAAATATTGGAAAGTTTGATGCTAGATGTGATGAAGGAATTTTTCTTGGGTACTCCACTTCCAACAGAGCATATAGATGCTTCAATAAAAGATTGAGGAAGATTGTTGAAAGTTCCAATGTGAAAGTTGATGAAGAAATGCACATAACTATTGAGATAAGTGAAGTTGAACTTGATGATCCTATCTGTGGACAAGTACTTGAAGAGAATAAGGAGAAGGAAGAAGAAGAAGAAAATGAATTGGAACCTATTTCTAAGACTCCTAAGTATGTGCAAAAGAATCTTTTGGAGGAACAGATAATTGGAGATAAGAGTGAAGGTGTAAAGACAAGAAGTAAAGTAGTAGGTGAGGTAAATCTATGTTTACTCTCTAAAATTGAACCTAAGTCTGTGAGTGAAGCATGTGAAGATGAGAGTTGGATGAGAGCTATGAAAGAAGAGTTGCAGCAAATAGAAATGAATCAAACATGGGAATTAGTTCCTAGACCTATGAATAAGAATGTAATTGGTTCAAAATGGTGTTTTAGAATAAGTTGAATGAAAATGGTGAAGTTATAAGAAATAAAGCAAGACTTGCATGCAAGGGATACTCACAAGTTGAAGGCATAGACTTTGAAGAAAAATTTTCCCCTATGGCTAGAATGGAAGCTATTAGAATGTTTTTGGAAATTTTTTCTCACAAGGATTTCAAAGTATATCAGATGGATGTCAAGTCAACATTTTTGAATGGTGAATTGGAGGAAGAAGTATACATGGAACAACCTAAAGGATTTCAGTTATTTTACAAATCGAATATGGTTTGTAAGTTGAATAAGGCATTGTGTGGACTGAAGCAAGCTCCCAGAGCTTGGTATGCAAGATTGGATAGATACCTAACAAAGCAAGGATTCAACAAGGCTCTAATAACAACAATCTTTAGTTCAAAGTGCGAGGTAACAAAATGTTAATAGTGGTAGTATATGTTGATGATATCATCTTTGGTGGAAATGAAGGCATGTGTAAAAGATTTGTAGAAGAAATGCAAAAAGAATTTGAAATTTCCATGATTGGTGAGTTGAATTTCTTTCTTGGCCTTCAAGTAAATCAAACTAATAAGGGGATATTCATTTCACAATCTAAGTACATGAAAGAGCTGTTGAAGAAGTTTGGAATGGATGATTCCAAACCAGTTAGTACTCCTATGGTGACTGGATGTAAGCTGAGTAAAGATGATGAATCTACTAAAAATTATCAAAGTAAATACAAATCTATGATTGGTGGGCCATTGTGTCTTACTGCTGCTAGACCAGATATTATGCATGCAATATGTTTAGTTTCTAGGTTTCAAGCAAATCCTAAAGAGGCACATGTTATAGCAGTAAAGAGGATATTTAGATATCTTAAAGGTACACCAGATTATGGCTTATGGTATCCTAAGGGTGTTGATTTCACCTTGAGTGCTTACACCGATGCAAATTGGGTTGGTTGTGTGGATGATATGAAGAGTACTAGTGGGGGTGATTTCTTTCTTGGTGGAAGATTGGTTTCTTGGTTAAGTAAGAAACAAGACTCAGTTTCTTTATCCACTGTAGAGGTAGAATATATTGCTAAAACATCCTGCTACACATAGGTTTTGTGGATAAAGCAAACTCTGAAAGGAATTGGAGTAATATGTGATGAGCCTATTCCTATTTCTATGACAATGCAAATGCTATAAACTGTTACCTAATTTTCACCTACGGGCTCAATTAGGCAGGGAAATCTATGTTTTAGGTGTTCATGAAGGCCAAATGGGGACATTTTTGTGCAAGATTAAATCATATACCCAATGTATTTCTCAAGGAAGTCTAATAGAAAGCATGCCTCAATTAGATTTGGCATAAAAATTCTGATGAAGAAAGTCGCTGAGACCTTCCTATTGTCTTGCCGACTAGCAGTTTGGTTCTATTCATTTGAAATATATCGATTGGCCAGACATCTTAATCGCCATGTGTTTATATGTCTCCCTGACATGCTGAAGTCTCGCCAACCGTTGTGCACAAGATTAGCGTCTCCAAAAGATTTTGGGTTCAGGGAGAAGTCTTCCCAACTGATAGAAGTCTCGGCAAAAGGAGGGTAGCATCGGTGTGAAGTCCTACCGATCAAATGAAGTCTCACCGAAAGAAAGGAAGTCTTGGCGAAAGGAGGGTGCTTTCGCCGTGAGGTCTTGCCGACAGATGATGAAGCGAGCTCGCCGAAGGATTTTTCCTTCGGCATAAGGTCCTGCTGACGGATGGAGGTCTCGGAAAAAGCTTGTACCTTTGCTATGATGTCACCCTAAATGAGGGTGGTCTTGCTAAAATAGAAAGGGACATCAGTAAGACTCTTACCACCCACTGTGAAGTCTTGCTGATCGTCGTATGTTTTGCCGAATGCTGCTACGAGTATGATCGCATCGGGGAGACATGGCCAGTGTCTTACTGACATGCGATTAGAACTGGCTAAAGCGACCTTTGACCATCTAGGAATCTACATTCCATGAGTTCGACCAATCAGAGGGAGCTAAGGACACACCATGAGCCGTTTGACTATTTGACTACCCCCTATGAACGAGATCAACAAAGCATAACAATAATGATCTGCTCTAAGATCGAAGGTGATCAGTTAGCTCGATGAACATGGTGTTTGAATCTAACAGGGCAGGTTGGATGTTGCTTCTCGAAGATGGTCAACTTGAAGAAAGATATGGAGAGAGAATCAAGCCAAAGGAAGAAGAAACCGTGAGTCACAGTGCCAACTGGGATCGCTACTGGAAAAGGGGCATCGTCATTAATGTTAATGCTTTAGAGCATTCAAAGCATCCCTTCAAGGAGGTTCGAACATGGATAATGGGGACATACAATCAATGCAGAATTAACTTCATTAAAAAGATCTAAGGGAAGATATTTTTTTAGAGGATGATATTTTTGTAAGCCCTAGGGCAGGGGCTGACACAATTTTAGTATATATGGCATTATTTTCCTCTTTATAAAGGAGTTCTTCTGATGCTTTTCGAAAGTTTGTGACTTTTGCAGTCCTTTCTCATATTAGAAAACTTTTGTAACTCAATTTTGGAGATGAAATTCAATAAAGACCTTGATTATTATTGTTTTGAAGCTCTTGCCTACTTTCTCTTTGCATTTTTGTGTTCAGTTAGCCTATTGATCAAGCTTTTAGTGACGTAATGTTTATTTACTTTGAGCTTTGTCTCATATTTTAGAACCTTTATGCGAAAATTATTTTTTTTGCAGGTTACAAATTGTGTCAAAAGATGTAAAATGAATTTTAGATGTGAAATTATTTTTCCTTCTAGGAATCTTAGCACCAGGACTTGTTTGTGAAACACTTTTGCAAAAATATATACAGAAGTGATTTGTGCAAATTTATCTTCAGTCATTGCAAGCAAGTGTATGAAGTCTGGTTTCAAATCCAAGTAGCGTTTAGGTGCATCACCACATGGTTTAGTTTTAATTTTAAAGCATTCTCCTTCTCCCTTTTCCTTTCAAAATTAGTAGTTTTAGGTGATAGCATAAAGGAAGCCGGCCTTCTCTGGAGGTTGACCTCTGCTTATAAGAAACCCACATCTTTAGAGGTCTTACCATGTTACACTGAGGTGTTGAACATCAAGTTCAACAAGGGTGCAATTTCAGGTGACAACTTAAACATTTAAAAGAATCTGGTTATTCATTCAAGAACAAAACACATATCTATCAGATATCATTTCCTAAGAGAAAAAGTGTTGGAAAATGAAGTTAGATTGGAGTATGTGACAATAGAGGAACAAATTGTAGATATATTTACTAAGGCTCTCCCGAAGGATACTTTTGAGTATCTTAGGGAGAGGTTGGGGGTCATTGGCCCTCTGAACTAGGTGCACATGAAGGTGCATTAGTCTAGTGAATTCATAGTTTCTTCATTTATTTGGACTAATGAATGGGTCTACTCCATAAGGGAGTAGAAAAGGTTTTCATTGTTGCAATATGAGTTGAATGGGTGCACTCCTAAGGGGGAGTGATCAGAATTTTTGATCTTTGTCATTGATGTCAAAGGGGGAGAGAAAGTCATGTGAAAAATAATAAGAAAAGGAAGAAAAGGTGTCCTCCTAGAATATTGTGTAGGATGTTGTCTTTGATGGTTTTTTTTCTTTTCACCTCATGTGTTGCCATCAATGAGAAAGGGGGAGATTGTTGCAAGTATGAGCATACTTGGTGGTGTTTTCAGTAATGTTTTCATTGATGTTAACACAATTCAGTATATTGCAGATTGTGCATGTATAGTTGAGATACTGTCAAGATGTTGTGAGTACATGGAGCTATCCTTATGATGTTGCAAATGTGTTGAATTGATGAGTTTCCAAGTGCTTTTGAGAAAATTAATAAAGAGAAAATTCAGGTTTTGAATGTGTTCAAAATGTGCTCTAGTATGTGCTCTCCATTTCTATTGTGTTGATCCTATGCTTATGCGGATTTGAAGGGTTGTTTTTGATGATTTGATGGTGATTTCTAAGGATTTTTTGTTGTTGGTTTGATGGAAGGTGAAAGTTGTGCTCACTGGCGTGTGAACTATTTTGGCAGAGTTGATTATCTGTGGACTCGAAGAAATGTTTTTGCTTCACAACCCTTCATTGTTTTGTTTCAGGTCTTGCATATCTAGAATGTCTTATAATGTGTTCTCTTGGTTTTGGAAAAGATGCATGTGGTTTGGTGATCCGAAAGTCAAGTTTTAGAGTTGCTATATTTGTTTGCACAGTCCGGATGGACTGATGGAAGGAGTTCAGTGTTCAAAGATTTTTGCACTTGATGTGGATGTATTTGAAGGAACCTGAGATGTGTTCTCATGCATAATGAAGTGTTTTGCATCGTCTATGTGCTATATTCTTGTTGGGAAGCATGTACATCAATGTTCATTTGTGTTTTCATTAGGTTTGGTTGACCCGGTGTTTACACTTCATTTGAACAATTAAATTTAATTAAGGAAGCATGTGGTTGATCAAAGACATTATTTTTGGTCTTGGTTAAGTATTTTTATTGGTCCACTCTCATTCCTTTCCACCGCGGGAATGTTGAGTTACCAACCTAATTTGAATTTATGAAATGAGGCATATGTTGCCGATCTTGGAGAAAGTTTCTAAGGTTGAAGATGGTATAAATGCAAGTTGAATTGTGAAGAATTAGATGATGATGCAAGGTAGAAAATTAAGCCAAAAATTAAAAGAGTAGAAGTGTACGAAAGTGAGTTGAGGCAACACTACTTCATTGTGTTAGATTCCTAAAGGTAGTGAGCTAAAGGTTTTTGAAATCTTCTGATCAAGGCTACAGATGTGTGTTAATTGTTGTGGTGGATATTTTGTTTTCTTTTGTATCAATAGGAAGTGAGCCTCCCTATTGGACATTGAGTCCTTTCTATAGGCAGTGAGCCTTTGTATCTAGATAGTGAGTCTTCTTCTAGGCAGTGAGCCCTTAGCAATGAGCCTTTGTAATTGGTTTTTCTATCTCTTTATATTATGAGTTAATCCTCACCATGGTTTTTCCCTCATTGGGTTTTCCATGTAAAATTTGGTGTTCATTGTATTGATTTTACTTTCTATTATTTTCATTTCATGTTCATACCTAATAATAGAATAGTGTGGTTATGAAGCTAATAAGTATTTAAAGTTTTGAATTTGAATTTGGTGACAACTGATTCACCACCCCCTCTTAGTTGTCCTACACCATTTAACAAAAGGAATTATATTTTTGGAGATGCAAAACACCTATTAGTTGGGGCATACTAGATAATAGAGTGTACATAGTGTGAGCATAATCATAACCTAAGCTAAACATGTCAAATCTAATAGATTTTAAGCAATATCTAACTAATTAAGCTATTACCCCATTGAAATTCTTGAAAACAATGAACAAAGAATCCATTAAGACATAAACAAACAATAAATTCATAATGGAAGCCTATCCTAATGCCCCAAACCTTATCCCATTATGGGATTGGTGTTGCATATGATGTGGAATGTCATCCCTTTCCCAATCCCTCAGATGAAACAAGCTTTCAAATGGATTATATTGATAAAAGTTGATGAACATGATGTAAACTAAACTAAAATGATTCTAAATGCTAAAGATGGATGCAAATGGATGAAAGTGAGTATGAAAATGTGCAACATAAATTTTCTAAAATGGAAGTGGATCCCTTTCTCAAAGAAATGAGGAGTATTTATAGGAGAAAATGGTGAATCAATGGTTAGGATTGATTTGATCAATGAATGGATGAGATGCCATGAGAGGTGGCATGGTTCAAGGATTCTCATGAATGGATGACAATGCAAGTTGATAAGGATCAAGGATTTAATCATTGGCTCTCATTGATTCAAAGAAACAAGCTTCCTAAAAATTAGGAAGTTGTTAGGAAGTTTGTTGCAAGATATTCCCATTCAAATGGAGGAATATTCTAGGGGAATATTCCCTTGCAAGTGGGAGGGTGAGGAAAATTAGCCAATTTAGTAATTTAAGAAATTACTTATTTGTTCAAGATGGAGGGGAATTAGGATTTCCATTAAATAATTAACTTATTTAATGAAAGAGGGTTAAATGACATTTGATTGAATAATTAAGATTATTTAATTAAATGAGAGGATATAAGAAATTTAATTAAATAATTCACATTACCTAATTAAATAAGATGAAAATTAACATGAAAGTGGATGAATTATCTAAATAATATTGATCATTTGATTAATAGGAGAAAATGATGCATTTAATTAAACAACTAGGATTATTCATTTAAATAGCCGAAAAAGAGGTGAATTTATGATGAAATGGTGTTAGTAATCAGATTCAAATGTGCACTATCAGTTAGGAAAATTTTAAGTGTCTAAACATAAGACTAGTGATGTTGATGGAAGTGGAATAACAAGTTAAGCTAATTGAATAAAGGTTGGTGGAGGCCAATGATAGGAATAAGGGTTATGTTGATGCAAAATGAACTCCAAAATTATTTGTTGTTAGAGACAAAGTTCTTTTGAGAGTCAAACCCCATAAGAGTTAAATCAAGTTTGGGAAGTCAACCAATCTTGCTCCTAGATATGTGGGCTTGTTTGAGGTCCTAGAAGTTCTCAACTTAGTTATATGCAATTTTTTTTTATTACTTATTCTTGCCCATTTATATAATGCTTTTCATGTTTCATATCTTAAGAAATAAATTTTTGTTAGTGTAAATAAGGTCTTTATATATCTTGAATGTGATGAAAAATAACTATATATAAAGGCCTTATTTATACTAACCACCATTAAGTGCAACTTATGGAGTAATATAGACTATGATGATAATGGATCTTGACTGAGTATGTGCAGGATCATGATGGGCCAAAAAGTGGCGATATGATGGGTATGTGGCTGATGACATTTTTTATACCCAAAATTTATGAAACGAAAAGGGTTTTTAAAGGAGATTCTCATCTTTCCATCAATATAAATTATGATTTATTTCGAATTTAATAAATAATTATTATTCATTTTCTATTTGAATTAAGACTAAAGTCCTGATTGATAGGCTGATTGAAAAAATCTATAGCTTTCAAATGGTATCACATTTTTTGAATCCAAAACATGCACCACATTCTATGCTTCACATACTATAGGATTAAAAAAAATGAATTTCATGAAGTTTTGACCAAGTTAAGGTGGTTCGACATACAAGTTTTTATATTTTTTAAAAGTTGTAATAAAAGAATCATAATTAATTATTTACTTGGAAAAAAATTACAAAAAAATATGCATCACATCTGGACATGAGTCCTCTACTTATATCTAAAATATTATAAAAAAATATTATCATTTTATTTTGGTTAGGGTGGTCAGACAGACACCTACTTATTTTTTCCCTGAAATTTAAGTACTATTGCATTGAAATTTCAAATTTTGACCAAATAGATTTAAAAAAAAAAACCTAGTAGTTTAGAAACTACATTCAATTTTCTACAGATTCTATTCTTACATATTTTTGAAATAATATAGATAAATTATTCAAATTTTTACATCAAGTTGCGTAACTCTGATTTTTTTGAATTTTTTGCCACTTAAGGGCCTACTTTTTCCATGATGATCCTGCACATACCCGACTACTAGCCATGTTAGGTACCCATGTACAATTCAATCTCTCATAAAGTAGAGAAAAAAGAGAAAACC
Source organism: Sequoia sempervirens (assembly GCA_007258455.2). Taxonomy (NCBI): domain Eukaryota; kingdom Viridiplantae; phylum Streptophyta; class Pinopsida; order Cupressales; family Cupressaceae; genus Sequoia; species Sequoia sempervirens. Next base: position 9,639 of record VDFB02136137.1, read on the forward strand.
CTGTTGGCATATGGCTTCTAGTGTTGTCATTGATGGCAACCTAAGTCATTATTCTGGTCCACAGATCAGGATTTGTTCATGCCAACAAGCAAAGTAAAGAACAAAGTATTACCAAAAGAGATAATGAAGAACATGGTATCTGGTTAGTATGTTGATCTGTATGCTTCACCAGATTATCATTTTGAGTTGTGGATCTCGGGAAAGGTTGTTAAGTATCTATATTATCTTATTGTTAAGTTTTGTGATGTATCTTTAATTAGTGCATAAGTTAGGAGATCTGAAAGGATGATTTTCTATTTATTAGCTCATGGTAGTCAACTTAGTGAATATGGCATGTCGTGGATATTCAAGGTATAATTAATTAAGGTATCCTATGCCTTAAGATTTTGTTTTGGGTCCTAGCTATGATGTAGCCAACTTTGATAGGTACACATCGAATATTAAATGTGGATTGAGCTGACTATTAGAAAATATTTTTATTTTGCTAAAGCTGACATGAAGCGACTAAGTATTTGATAGAAGATATATATAAGTGATCAATTAATTCATTTTAAAGGAGTGAAGGTGAGTGTGCAAAGTATATTGTGAATTTCAGAAGGGTTGTTGAGTGATTTGGCACAGTTTCAATTGTTCAGAAGAGAATTGTTATGAAGTGAATTAAGGAAGAGCAGAGTGAAGTGCAGAATTAGACAAAAGGTCCAAAATCTGATCTATGAGCCTCACTGAAATTGAAACCAGGCATTTGTAGATGCTAATTTCTTAGTTCAACTCTTTGTTGTAATCCAAATATGTTTTAAGGTAGTGAGCCTTCCTGTTTTTGAGCAATGAGCTCTAGGCAGTGTGCTTAAATGCATGTGCATTCCTCTTTTTCTTCATACTTTTAACAAAGTATAAATTATGGATTAACCTCCATCGTGGTTTTTCCCCTAACAGGGTTTCCACGTAAAAATCTTGGTGTTATGGTGTTTTGATTGTTTTCTTCATGTTCTTGAATCTTTACTTTTGTTTAAATGTTGTAAATGGTTTAAGATCTAGATTGAAATTTAAATATTGCTAAACACTGATTCACCCCCCCTCTCAGCGTTCCTTGAGTCCAACAATTAGAATCAGAGCAAGGTTCCTATGCAGAATTTTAATAGCTTGAGGTGGATCTTGGAATGCAATAGACTTCAATGGTATTCAACAACAACTTTTGGTGGCACTTGATGATCTTGATTATTCTAAAGAAGAAGTCCTGGAATTAAAAGAAAATCTTGAGGATGCTGAAAAATTCTTTCAATCATTGAAGGATAAAATCAATGAGTCAAGAGAAAAGAGGAAGGAACTATGTGATCAATTGAAGCAAAAAGAAAGTAAATTCTTGGAAGATGTTCACTTGAATCAGACCCTAAAAGAAATAATTGAAGAATGTGAAAAGCTTGCTAGAGACAATGCTACTCTAAAGCTTGAGATAGAATATGTGGTGATGAAGCTAACTAAGGAGATTGAAGAAAGGAAGAAAAATGAGGAGAATCTAGCCCAGTCCTTAAAAGAAAGATCTGAAGAATGCCACAGAGTTAATAGTGGATTCATTCAGTTGGAGATTGAACTGCAACAATCTAGAAATAATGAATAAGAGCTTGAAAGACAGATAGTTATTCTCACATATGAACTCACTACTGCAAATGAATGCAAGGAGAAGTTTAAGATTAGTTCTGCTAAGATTGATGAGCTGACTAAAGGACAAAATGATGCAAATGACAAGCAAGGTCTTGGATATGAGAAGGGAGAAAGCTCTAGATCTGAACATAAGGATTCCAAACAAAGAAATCAGATGAACAAAGGAAGAAGGTATCCGATAAGACAACTCAATGATCAAAAGATTAATGGTCACTACCTTGCTTGTGATAATTTTTGTCATATGGCTTCTCAGTGTAGAAGTAAAATGAATTCAAGTAGTCCATCATTCTCTAGTTAGTGTTTTAGTTGTAATAAGTCAATTGAATAGAAAAGTATGCCTGTCAATGTAAGGAATGTTGAATGCTACACCTGTGGAATATTTGGGCATATTGTTAATCAATTCAGATCAAAAGGAAATCAATGGAATGAATGGTCTAGAAAAAATAAATCTTGTGTGTTACAATTGCAATAGATTTGGTCACATTGCAAGATTCTACAGGAACAAAAACATGGATAGAAGAGGTCAGGTATACAAAGGCAGAATTTCACATAAAGATGATAAGGGAAAGGTGAAAGTGACTGTGGAAGAAATAAGAGATCAAATGAAGAAAACATGGGTAAGGAAGAGTGAGTTTGATGAAGGAAATAAGCCCGCACAAGAATCTGCTTCTAGTAATTCCTTCAGAAATTGATCTTAGGCTATTGGCCTAGGGGGAATTTTTCAAGAAAATCCTTTGTCCCCCTGTCGGTAGTTGGCACCAGAATGCAAGGAATTGTTAGTAGTTGTGCTAATCATTTACAAATGTACCGGTGGTCACTTGTGCAAAAATATGAGAAGTAGAAGGTCCGAAAATGAATCCTTCTTTTGCTATCTAAGAAAATAGATTATCTGAAACACCTAGGGAAAAACATTTAATGTGTTAAAAATGTTAGGTGTGTGAGTTATAAAAGGGTATTTGGAACCCTTATTTGTCACCTTGCATTGAAGAAGAATAGGAGAGCCTCTGTAGTAGAATTTCGAAGGAGTAAAGTCAATTTGGGGGTGAATTCATCAGGTGTTTCAGTTGCTTGTAGAATTCTCACTTAATTTGGTGCTCGGTAGAAACTTGTTCAGTATAAAAAGGAAAATGAAGAAAATCAAAGGAATGGTGAATTTAGATGAATATAGTAGTGAGAATATTAGGGATGTGAGAAATATGTTGCCGACTAATGAATTGAGATGGCTTGAAGGTGTGAAACACAAAAGTTTGGACATTTAGAGTGAATTTCTCAATTTTGATAACACATAAGTCATTAGGTTCATCTTGAATAGATTGAATGATGCCATTCTAACTCTGGATAAACCCTATCACATTTTGAAAGAGGTGATTAGGAAGCTAACTAGATTATGCAATGTTGGGGATATACCGAAAAAGAAGTCGATTCAAAACAAATAAGTTGAAACCCTAACCAGATTAATTGGAGATCAAAGGGATTTGATAATTTTGACGATCAAAGATTCGATAACAAGGTACATTGCGCATGGAATCTCATACAAATCTTTTTTAGAAATAGGGAAAGCACAACTTTGGCAGGTGTAGTTTACATCTCTCATAAAATGATAATGGAGGATCAAAATTTTGACCTGTGTGGATTGCTAAAAGATCAATTGATGGAAAATGTGCAACTAACAAAGGAGGCAGATTACCCTTTCAGGTTTGGTGCCTTGGTCATATGTCTTATGATGTATTTTCTGAATTGCTTTCCACAGATCAATAATGTTGTATGGAAAGAGAACGAACTGGTTTGTAAATAGAACATTCTAATACTTTAGCAAATTGTAAGCAAGAGTATGCAAATTTCTTTAAAGAATTGCTAGGGAAGTTTGGAGCAATTAGAATTTCCATTATAGTAAGAGCAGTTGAAGTTGGATCCTCTTCCGGTGAGATGGAGAGGAAGAAGAAAAGAGCACAAGAGATTGATGATTACACTCCTCCAGCACACAAGACTCCAAAAATTGAAGGAAAAGGTAAAGAACAAGTGATTGCGGACATACCAGATGAGGAATCTGATGAGTACACTCCAAGGGAAGAACCAAAATTAGTTGAACCAGATGTAGTAATGGTAGAAGGAAGTGAAGAAGAAGGTGTTTTATCCAAGGGCATGTGCAGGATCATGGTATGCCAAAAAGTGGCAATGGAGAAAAAATACGTGTTTCTACGACTCAAAAACGTGAAAATGCCGAGTTGACTTTATGTGGCTTAGGTGACTACCGAAGCAAAGCCCAAACCTAGATTTGAAAATTGGATATCCGATTCAAATTGGATATCCAATCCAAATTGGATATCCGATCCAAATCGGATATCCGATTTTAGACACATATATATCTATTTCGGCCCGAGTAAAACTCATTTTCATTCAACATTTGCTCAACTGCAGCGGGCACAGAGTGGAAAGTTGATTCCGCAAATCAGGTATCTGATTTGGTGCAAATCCATCTGCAAAAGGTTAGATTCTTGATTTTTTATTTGCTCTAATCAAATTTTCAATTAGATTTGTTTAATTTTAGTTGATTTTTTTCAAAATAGGGTTTTTTGATAGATTTTTTATGAAAAATTTGAGTTTAGCATGGATTTTGATGAAAATTGAATGTTTGCAATGGATTTTCACTTAAAAATAGTGTTTTTTATGTATTTGGATTAAAAATTAGAGAATTTTATAGATTTTTGTTAAAAACTAGGGTTTTTGTTGGATTTTTAAAAAAAACTAGGGTATTTTTATACTATTTTCATTTATATTGTCTGATTTTAATTAGATTGATTTGTTTTTATATTTAATCGGCATTATGGCTGCATGTATATAAAATTAAAATTTTGTGCATTTCTAAAAGTATTCCTATTGGCAGACCTAAACATCTTCAATTAGGATCCTCAGATACTATATCTCATTTTTAGATTTTAAATTTAACAAAAATCAACCTCATCAGTCTAGGGTGCCAATTCCCTGTCCAATCAGTTTTGACAAAGATTTGGATCATAGTTCTATCTCTATGATTCTTATGTTGTTTTGGGTTTTGTGTGTGCAAATTATTTTAGTTTTTGTGACTATTTTGTGTTTTCCCTTCATTGTATGAGCATTAAATTGTTTTGAATCTTGTAGAAAATTTATGAGCTTCATGACCTTGTGTCACTTCACTAATACCCACGTGAGATGTAGTTGTAGACTTATGGCTTCCTATGTTGCAATCATAGCCAATGTTGAGCTTGATTCTTATAACTCTTTCACTCAACGTATTATGTCTACCCAATCCATCTTATATTCCCTCCCTAGTCCTACATTACCCATGTCTTTTTTGTAACCTAACATTTATGTGGACTTGGCATATGTTATTTCTAAGGTCCCCAATGATAATCTAGAATAATTGGATAAAGACCTACAATGAATTCAACAATTCTTAAGCATTGAACCTTTGGATGGAGAAGCAATCCCTCTTTTGGATAGCATTGGGAAGTTGGTAAATGATTAGGAAGGGATAGAAGTGTTACGTAGCCTAGCTAATATAGTAGATTCTAATATTCCTTCGGTAGCTAGTTTCACGAAATTTTTGACTAATGCTCAAAATCCTTTTGGAAAATAAGTTTCCTCTCCCACAATAATGCCTTCTATTCCCAACTTTACACCTCCAGTCATAGCATCAATGATGGAATATAACAATGGTTTAAACTCAAGCTTAGGAATTTCTAGTGGAAATTATAATAGTTTTGTCCCTTCACCTATAACACCTCCATATTCATCACCCCTCCTAAACATGAAATATAATATCCCACCATTCCTCCATACTAGTTCACCATACTTGAAAAACTCTCACAACATGTGGCCCAATGATTTTGTGATAAATCAACTTTTTTAAAGCATGACATTATTACAACAACAAATTTCAAACTTAAACCAAAATCAAACCAATAGTAAACATCCAAAATACCTTACACATAGTTCATTAATGTTCACTATTTTAAATACACCTATACTACAAAACATTGAAATACCTCGCTTTGGAAAGTACAATGGTAAAAAATATCCTAATAACCATTTGTTAGTGTTTACTACCTTGTGTAGAGACTTTATTTTTGAAGATTCACTCATAGTGAAACTCTTTTCTAGATCATTGAGAGATATGGCCTTGGATTGGTTTTGTTCATTGTCAAACAAATCAATTACCTCCTTTACACAACTCATTAGTGATTTCCTCCAACACTTTCAAGTGAACATCAGTCCTCAAGTTACATTAACAAATTTAGTTCATTGTAATCAAGGACCTAAAGAGAAAATAAAAAACTTTATGAAATGATACTAATCCCTTTATTTTGAAATTCTCCTATAGTCTTCAAGATGTTGACATTCAAAGGGTGTTTATAGGTAACTTACAACCTAATATTCAAGATAAGAAATTGCTAATGAAATATCCATCCTTAACACATTTTTGTATAACCCTTCATGATTATCGAATATCGATTAGTTGGTATGAAGGTACCCCTTCATAGGCTCCTATTGGTCAATCATATAAGTCATGCCTCAAAAAAACTATCAATCATTTAAAAAGAAAAAAAAAAAATTCATTACTTGATAAACATTCATGTCAAACTGCTAATAATATTGAGACAAAAGTAACTACTATAAACATAACTCTAGATATAAATTTAGGCCATGAGATAGGAAATTTTCATAGTTGTTTGATTCTCTCCATGTGATCATGTTGCAATTGTTAAACAAGAATATGATTCAACTTCCTCCAATTAGTCATATTCAAACAATTAAACTTTTACCACCAAACTTTAATGCAAAAACATTTTTTCAATATCATTGTACACCTCAACATGATATGGAAAGATGTAAGCATATTTATAACCAAGTGAAAGACCTCATTCTAATCAAATATAGTTGGATGACCTATTAATGACAAAGGAAATAAATTGGTTTTTTCACCTATTCAATACTTACAAATATTTACAAGCCCATTGCCAATTCATTCAACAAACTTTGTTCAATACAATGATAATGAAGATGATAATGATTTTCCATCTTTATAAACATTATTAATATTTAAAATCATAAAGGAAAAACCAATATTTTGTTTGACATTTCTTTTACATATATTGATTCTTCTATAACTACACTCGATGGCCTTCTTTATATCAAGTTTGCAGAAACCCGAAAAGGGGAATACTCATTGATCCCGTGTACATAGTGAATATGATCAAAAAAGAGTTATTGTATGTACATGAACTTTATGCAGATGATTATGAACAATCAAAAGCATGATTAAAAGCTCATGATGGTTATGGCTTCCCTATAATTGGTTTGATAACTCTCAGTAAAGGTTGGACCTAAATAGTTAGGGTGGTTTTGATAGATTTTTTATGAAAAATTTGAGTTTAGCCGCAGTTTTGATGAAATTGAATGTTTGCAATGGATTTTCACTTAAAAATAGTGTTTTTATGTATTTGGATTAAAAATTAGAGAATTTTCTAGATTTTTGTTAAAAACTAGGGTTTTTGTTGGATTTTTTTTAAAAACTAGGGTATTTTTATAATATTTTTATTTATATTGTCTAATTTTAATTAGATTGATTTGTTTTTATATTTAATCAGGCATTATGGCTGTTGACAATGAAAATGCACCAATTCCACCACCTCCACCACCTCCACAGCCATCAATTCAAGAATTAATTTCTAAAAAATTGCAACAATTAAGGGGCATTTTTGAAGTTTATACGAGAGTCCCTCGATTATCTTCGATGTCAAACACAATGAAAGAAATAATTAAAAATATAGAAACCCTCTCCTCGCAACATAATGCCTTTCATTTGTGGTGAGAAGACATGAGAGAATATTATGCATGTGGATTATCCTATGATGATGTGAAAGATCTTGGAATAACCAGAGCCCAAATAGCCTCTTTATTTGTTAACCCCCGCACTGGTTTGCTAGTTAATGTTAATAAAACAAAACTTTCTATAAAATGGTGCACTCATAGAGACATTGTAGAAAACTTTTGGGATCGTTGGTGTATGGTTTTTTTGAAACCACCAAACAACAATTTGGATATACCATTTTACTTTATAAAAAAATTATATGCTGAGTTTGTGTTAGGGCATCATGTCAATTACTTTGACATTAGACCCTTCCAGGGCGTTGGTGGAGGTATGCCCTAGGATAGAGCAGGGGCAGTTAGAGTAATACCTCACCCAGATGTTCCCCTCCCTCACCTTCCTCCGCCACCTCCAATATACCATCCAGATATTATGCAGGATGCGGCCACACAGACTATCCACGCTATTCACTCTTTGAGTAGTCTTTTGGTTTCACATGCTTCTATAGTAGCTCAGCCACATTCTGGTGATGTTGGTGATGGCTCGAGTGCTGCTGCATCATCCTCGTTAGGTCCACATATTTGTGTACCACATACTTTCTCCATGTGCCCAGATATGCTTGGGTCCTCTTGTACAGACTGTCAAGCATCCCTTGGACACTTTCGATTATGACTTCCATGACGTGGACATTATAGATCAGATGCAGGGGAGTGGAGCACATCGTATAGAGTCCTCTCCTGCTAGAGAGGGGGACATTGGAATAGTGACGCAGGTAAAATTTAAGTTGTGAATTCATAACTTGCATTTGTTTTTTAAATGAATATTAATAAGAGATGGTATAATGTACTAATGTTTATTTACATGGTCTATTTAATGGTTGATATCAGGAGGGCTGAAAAATGTAATGGGATAGCACCACGAGGGGCCATTTCATTGGCAGACATGCACAGGTATATATTTTGCTCACTCATTTTACATTTTATTTATTATACTTTCTTGTCCTTTTGGATTATCCATTGGAAATGAAATTTATATATGCTTATATGTTTATCTTATTTTTCTCTTGTAGAATGCAACATATGCGAATGGGTGAAAGCCTTGTCAGATTATGGAAGTGTAATGTTGGATAAGGGCAAGATGATAATTGAACTCAAATTTGATTGAATTAAAATTTTAAGATCTTATAATGATTATACATATATTAGAAGGCATAGATTGGTAGTTTCATATGTACTTGTCATTTTTATGTGCAAGGAATTATAGGCTATATGTCCTTGTTGACAAGTGACACAACACCCAAAGCAATACATATTGGAACACTTGAAGGAGTAGGTGTTGAAGCACCTCAAGGAGGAGGTGTCGAAACACCTAAAGGAGATAAAGAAAAAGATCAACCTAAAGAAGTATGTGTTCATTTTATTTTGTGTTTGGTATTTATATGTTCCTATTACTGACAATTGTATGCTAACTTGGATCAGTTTTATGTTTTTGTTCACCTATATAGATTGAAATTACAAAAGATGGTTTGGTCGGTTCTTTGAGAGAGGCATATTCTAGAACTCCTGACCCTTTGAAGAGACGGATATTTCAGGTAATCAAGATTACAATTTTAGAGTTCAATTATAATTTAATGTATATTGATTTTGATGTTAATTATTCAATTTTAAATTATATAGTATAACTAATCTCAATTATGGTTTGACTTTTTCTTGTGCAGCTACCTTTAGAGGCAACGAGTGCTTCAAAGAGGCTCCATTTTGATGATCCACCGGTAGTTTAGAATGAGATAGACATTTTGGCATGTAAATATTGAATAGATATCGAGATGGCATATGCCACATATTGTAAAATTTTGTTTGAGTTGGCGTTGATGTTATTTTTGTATATGGACATACACTTGATTGTCGGATAATTTCATATATAGAAGTTGACGATCAAGATTTGTTGCCTCCTCATGTGCATAATTAAACTCTTTGAAATTTTAATCAAGTGAGCAATGGTTAAATACCTTGATGTACAATAGCATAAAAAGAATGGTTATATTATGTAGTTTATTCATATTACTGATTACATTGCATTGCACATCTTTCAAACTCAAAGCATTAACTCACATTGCATAAGTAACAACTAGATGCTAATAGATGAAAAAATTTCAATTACAATATAGTTTTTACAAAAAGTCACCTAAGCAATTATGCAATTACTTCACAGTACATAACTAATAATTAAAAATTTATTCATATTATTGATTACATTGCATTACACATCTTTCAAACTCAAACCATTACTTCACATTGCATAAACATCCACTCCAAGCACCTATCCTTGATGTACCTACCTTTTAGCTCAGTCAAATAAATGCTAGGCACCAATTTCAGTTAGTCTTGTCAGTCTAGGTGCCTATTCTCATCCATCATGCCACTTAAAACATCATTTTAGATCCTCCCAGGCACCATTTTTACCTGCTGCTCACTGCTTCATGACTGCTAGGCACACTTTCAAAAGCCTCATGTCGCTAACTCACCTTCCAGTTAGGTGCATGTTTTGGTTGATTCTCTATAAAAGACCTCTCCTTCTACCACTTAACATTGATAAAGCATAGACCTCGGCACCCTTTTATGTATGCTTTGATACTACAAATGAATGCCAACTGACTTTTAGGTAACTTTTTCTCATTGTCATCATTTGTTCAGCCCTATATTTCTACTATATCTGCCTTGGAATGCTTCTCAGTGGATTGATAAGTCACTATGACAAGATCAGATAGAAGTGACATACTAGAAAACTATGAAATGTGCAAGTATGAAAATTAAAATAAACAAAGAGTAGAACTTTATCTTTGAAGATACTTTAGCAGGTTGGAAACATGAATACCAATGCTACAAATAATTTTTTCTTTCACTGCCAAGCAAAACACAACATGCTGAAACATTCCAACACAATGACAAAGGCATGTCACACATATAATGGAATCATCTTTATATATACACTAACACATACCTAGACTTTCAAATTAAATTAATTAACCCATGCAAAAACAAAATCACAAGAACTCAAGAGCACACAAATTAGTCACTCACACACAAACTGTAACCAAGCTAGCTTATGAGATTCAAGAAAATAGGTGTAATAAGAAAACCTTCATAGTGATTTAACTCAAAAAGTTGTTTTCGATCCACCAATTCACCAGAGTTTCCATCATTCTTTCCCTTTTCTTCATATTCCATAACAGGATATGGTTCTCTTTTCAACCCCTTTGCTCTACCCCTTTTCGTTTGATTTTGATCTTCTAGGTTCTTATTGTGTATGTTATTACTTGTATTTTCATTATTTTCCAGAGAGGGTGATGGTTCCTTCTTTGATGTAGTTGGCCTCCCTCTTTTAACCCCTTTCTTTCCCATTGCTTTTACTAGCATAGCTTCTAATTCTATAGTCACTATCAGGTTGAACAAGAGGAACAAGTAAACAAACATAATTTGCAATCTTTCCTTCCTTTATTTATTTCATTACCCCAGTTACTACTTTCAAATTTGACTAAAACATTATTCAAAATGCAACGTATATGGTATAGTACAATGTGGCATGAAAATGAATCTCTGCTTCATACAATATAATAATCTACTTCAATTGGAGTCCAGTATAAAATATATTAAAGGAGGACTATATCTAATAAGAACAAGATAGAGATTAATAACTTGGATGAATCACTTGTAACCAAACTCAGTAGCCCAAGGGAAGACTTTCCAACAACCCATAAAAATGTTCTATAATATCATGAAAAAAGTAAAGCATCAGTAAGTCAAGGATCTTATTATATTGCATAGTAACAAGGCTCTTCTTATATTGATCTTATAATTATTGTAAGCATAAGGCTTCAAGGATCTTATTATATTGCATGGTAACAAGGCTCTTCATTCTTCTGTGGAGAGACATCATCTACATTGGAGGCTTGATGCTTAGGTCTATCTGAACAATGTTTGGAAAAGTGACCAAACTTATCACACCTAAAGCATTGAATTTTTTCAATTCAATGAAGGTTTGGACAATGAAGCTCTTTTATTTGGGTTGCAGATCAAACAAACTGAAAAAAGAGACAAGGGGTCAGAAGTTCTAATCTACTTCCTAAGAATTCAAGAGACGGTATTGACTTGGTGAAACGAAACCAAAATTTGTTTCGCCATGCAGGAATCGCGCCAACTACACAAAGCCATTGCAATCTTCAAAGGAATTAAAGTTGCAAAGTGGGGCAACTTTCATTCTCCAACTTATACGACAAAACAGATTGTTCCAACACGTCCATATGGGTACGTTTATGCTAGGGATGGTCCTCTTTTGCACCCAAATATGCCAAATCACTCAAAGCTACATTGGACCGATGATTTCCCTTAAGAGTCCAAA
>VDFB02136139.1:0-20887 GCA_007258455.2 Sequoia sempervirens
TAATGTCGAGCTACCCCTGTTAGTAGATACCAGCTGTCCCTTTGACTCACGACTTCCTTCATCTTCGGCTCTCTTCCTGCTCCAAGTCCGTTCTTCTTCAAGTTGTCGACGAGACTAATTTCCTTCACCGAGACACTACACCGAAGTCATTTCCTTCACTGAGAGCTCACTTTACTTCAGGGAAACCTTGCTTGATCGGTGAGACATTACACCATGCTCAACATGCTATATTGAGGGTAGAAAATATGTCGATGGAACCCTATTGGTTCGGCAAGACCTTTCGCCGAAGTCGCCTCCCTATGCTGAGACTTTTGAGTCGGCAAGACTTTGCTCCTTCAGCCAGACATCACGCCGAACCTAGATCTTGCAAAATAGATGCCCCACCATCAGTTCTCAAAGGAAAAAATATCATTATTTATCATGCCTTTAATTCTATCAAAAGAAATACAACATTGGCGAAAGCGGAACCAAAATGGGAAAAACACTCCCCCATTAAAACTGGCGGAAGTGGAATCAAAACGTGACCGGGACCGAGCGAAAAAATTTAAAAGAGTCCCAGCGGAACCGGGATCAGGACAAAACATGACCTAGAAATGACATCCCTTGCCTTCAAATCTGGCAGGGGCAGGGCCAAAAGAAAATTGGAACCGGGACTAGAGTCGAGATGGGAAAAAGCCATGGAAATAATCAAAATTTCCAAGTTCATACATCGTCCCGGATTCGCGTCCGCGAAGGAAACCAAAATGCAAAGGACAAAACAAAATGTCAGCAGGGTTAGAGCAAAACGAGGAACTAGGCGGAACCAAGTCCGAACCAGAAACTTCTCCAAGTTTCGAGTTCGGATTTTGTTCCGAACCTGCCTCCGACTTCACCCGAAAAGAGGAAAAAAAGAACAAAAAGAAAGAGAAAAGGGGAAGGAAAATCCCACGACCAAAACAGAGGAGACCAAAAGCAAAAGAACCAAAGACGCGGAACTGGGATCAGAACCAAATCTAAACCAGGAATTTTGAGAAAGTTTCAGGGTTCGGCCCTAGTTCCGGTTTCGAGTCTGCCAAAACAAAAAAGAAAATACCCAAGGCCAAAAATAAATTTAAGGCAAAGGACATTTACCGACAAAGACCAACGAAGAGAGAAGAAAAGGCAGGATTGGACCCGGGACAAGACCTAAACAAGGAACTTTGAGAAATTTCAACATTCTGAGTCGGTCCCGGACCTGACTTCGACAAAGAACAAAGGAAGAAGACAAAGAATAGTCAGAACCAGAACTGGGGATGAAACAAAACCAAAACAAAGAAGGAATTTCCAAGTCTGGTATTGGTCCCTGTTCCGCCTCCGATAGAACTTTGAAAGGAAAACGCCTAAGGCAAAAAACCAAAGGCCAACGAGAAAAAGGAAAAAAAGGGGGACCCATTTTGATCCAGATCAAAGTGGGGTGGTTATGCAAGGCATAATAGGACTTTGATTCCATATTGGAGGAGTCTTCTTCTTTCCTTTTCCTTTGGGTGATTTTCCTTCTTTTCTAGACTTCTTCTCCCTCATATGAATCATGAAAGCTTATTTCTCCTTCTCCACTTTATTTTTCACTGATTTAAGAGTCATCATTGGTCCTTCAGAACATAACCCTATCACAACCCTAATGGCTTATTTATTGATCAAGTGTGGTAGGTCTAACCAGATGAACCTGTCATGGAATTTTCTCAATGTATATCTAACCCATTCATCAACATAGCAGAAAACAAGAAAGTAGGTCCATGTACATCTAATTTCTTCTCTGTTAAACTTCCATGCTCAGGTTTCAACTCAAAATATTCATTGGTAAGCTCATCTACCACACTTCTCCCAAATTTACATCATTGCATTCTTCCAATTTTACATGAATATACATCCTTATATCCTCAGTATGCATAACCCCATAAGGAACATGTGAAAATGCACCTTTTGGATCTAGGTATGTGCAGGATCATCATGGAAAAAATAGGCCCTTAAGTGGCAAAAAATTCAGAAAAATCAGAGTTAGGAAACTTGACATAAAGATTTGAATAAGTTATCTATATTATTTCAAAAATATTTAAGAATAGAATTTGTAGCAAATTGAATGCAGTTTCTAAACTACTAGGTTTATTTAAAAAAGAAAAAAATCCATTTGGTGAAAATTTGAAATTTCAATGTAGTAGTACTTAAATTTCAGGGAAAAATAAGAAGTAGGTGTTTGTCTAACCACCCTAACCACAATAAAATGACAATATTTTTTTATAATGTTTTAGATATAAGTAGAGGATTCATGTCCGGATGTGATGCATACTTTTTTGTAATTTTTTTCCAAGAAAATAATTAATTATGAATTTTTTATTACAAATTTTTAAAAATATAAAAATTTATATGTCTAACCACCTTAACATGGTCAAAAATTCATGAAATTCAATTTTTATTTTTTTAATCCTATAGTATACAAAGCATATAATGTGACACATGTTTTGATTTCAAAAAATATGATAGCGTTTGAAAGCTATAAATGTTTTTCAATCAGCCTATCAATCAGGACTTTAGTCGTATTCAAATAAAAAATGAATAATAATTATTTATTAAATTCAAAGTAAAGCATAATTTATATTGGCGGAAAGCTAGGAATCTCCTTTAAAAACCCTTTTTGTTTCATCAATTTTGGGTAAAAAAAAAGTTGTCAGCCACATGGGCCATCATATCACTTACATATTGCCACTTTTTGGCCCATCATGATCCTACACATACCCATCTGTCACTTTTGATTTATCAAGGCGCTTCTTAAATTTGGGATGAGTTCGGTCCACAACCTTTACCACTTGTAGGGTTTACATGCAATATAATTTAAATTCTTCTAAAACTTAGGGAAAAGTGAAAAACTATAAATACCTTTAAGATCTCTTCTAGTTAGGGTTTCATGCACAAATTTTGAATTGCTTCAACTCACCTCTTCTCCACTCTTCACTCTTCAAATGCTCAATCACAAATGAACTTTTCATAAGTGAAATCACTTATAAGCACATTTTGAATGACCTAAAATGCATTAATTATACATTGATTTGATGTTAGGTCAAAAGATGATGAACCCTAACTGTAATGACATAGTCACCTTCAAACTCTTCTGAAATCTTCATAACAAAATATTTTCCATTGATGATTTCACCAATAGGTCAAGCATGTCAACCTACACCTTGTATTAACGTGTTGAAGGCAACAAAACCATATCTTTGGTGGGGGCTTAATGATTATCCATTAAAACTCCCCCTGAGCCAAAACTCTTTATTTAGTTTTCAGAGGAAACATCTGCACTAGAAACTGGTACAAACTCATTCTTAACCTCATTCTCCTCTTTATTTTTCTAGATCTTGTTCATCTCTTCATATCTACCATATCAACCTTTTTCACTTGATCATTCTTCTTTACCAGATCAACTTCACATTCTTGATTCTGCAAAATTTTGCTATATGTCCAGGTTTATTGCATTTGTGACATATGACAACATTTTGAACAAGCTTACTTCCACCAATTCTAGATCTGCATACATTAGCCTTATGCCCAAATCCATTGTAGGTATAACAATAGCCATTGAAATATTGAAACCTCGTGCCATTATTGTAACCGTTCATTATCCGATTTTTTCATTCACTAGCCTTATGACCTTAAATCTATTGCATATATAACACTGATCGTGAAATGATTCAACAATCGGATTCATTCTGCTTCTACAATCTACAACCTTATGTCCAAAATTATTGTAGGAATAACAAGAACCATTAAAAGATGGGTACCTCTATGCATTTGGTATTCTGATAGGTGGTCTTTTGAGGTCTTTCCTTTGATTCCAGACTTTCTTGCCATTACTCTTCTTGTTTCCAATCTTCTTTTGTTCATTGTTCTTCTTTTCAGTACTTGGTGTTTGATCTAATTTTGAAATTTCTCCTTTTTCAAATCCTAATCCTCCTTTGTCCTTAAAATCCTTCTAGTTTGTAAGCATACCATCAAGCATTGTCGAGATCTTCTTGAATTCATCTTCTTGATTCTTTGCTTTCTCTAGATCTAATATGAAAGTCACAACCTCTTCTTCAAGTCTTGAACATTCTACAAATTTTCTTTTTAATTTGTCATTCATGCATTCTTCAACTCTTTTTTCCTTCTTCAAGTTTCAATTTTAGACTTGTGATTGTCTCATTTAATTGCTTCAACTGCTCATTAACTTCCTTGTGTCTTTCTCTAAACTTCTTGATTTTCTCCCTCAACTTTTTGATGCATTCATCTACTTGACATTTTCTTTTAGATCTCTATTATCACTTTCAATTGTTTCTAGATCTTCAAGGCTAATTTGAGTTCTCCATTCATATCAACCATGTAGTCTTATTTAGTGAATCCTACCATATGAATTTATTTCGAAGGGATGGGATATATCTTTGTAGCCATGTGTTCAATCTCCAAGATCTTCCTCAAGCGGTTAAGCTTCTTCCAAGGAACCAAGCTCTGATACCAATTTTTGAACACCTAGAATACTAAGAGGGGGGTGAATCAGCATTCTTTGAAACCACTTAAACATGTATTCAAAAAATTTCATCCAATTTGTACAAATGGAAAGAGATAATTATAGCATCCATCATATCACATAATGTACAAGAACATCAAATTTACGTGGAAAATCCAAGAAGGGGAAAACCAGAATGAGGATTAGCTCACAATATATTATAACCAAATACAAGATATTACAAAAAGTGTCACTACCAGCTGGACTCATTATCCAGAGAATAAGAGAGAAAGAAGAAAGGGTGGCTCATTTCCAAGATTTGAACTAATACGATGCATCTACAATATGTTGGAGATAATTCCACTGAAGCTCAATATACTCACTTAACATACTTCATGTTTCTCAAAACTTACACCCACTCTGCTCTTCTTCACATCACATTCACATACTTTGCTTAGGAATTCACATCACACTTTCTCAACAACATACACCTCATATCTATAACACCAAAATGAACTTGCATTTATATGTTTTACATCCATAAACACCTACAATCATCAATTAGGTCAACCTCATTAGATGAAACATGTAATACATCAACCTGTTGGCTCAAGATCCAACCATACACACCTACGACATAAACCAAAACTTGGAATGAATCAAAATAGGTCAGTAGGGACCTATAATTACTCCCTTAAGTTCACTCAATTCATAATTTACCTTCTTACTACCACAAAAAATTTACATCGACACCAAATAGTAAAGACTAATGACGTGGAGAACAACCAAAACACTTCCCACTTGAACCACTCATTCTTTTGACACTTACAGTATTTATACTTCCACAAAACTGCATAGCCAAATATTCTTCCATGATGGAATGCAAAGCATTCCATTCATGTACTCTACATCAGTAACACTGTCACTATCAAGTCTAATATTTTTTCATCATTATCTTTGATACCAGAGGACATAAAGACATGAAACTTTGGATTTGGATTCCTCTGATTTACTCCAAAATTACCTTAGAACCGTATAAAAGTCTACATCTGCATGGCGGAGCAATGCAGACGTCAAACATGATTCACTGTACATTGGAAATTGTACTCTAGAACTTAGACAAATAGCTAACACTTTTTTTTGCTCTGAATCAAAAAATCTTACACTTTTATAATGTGTTTCCATCACCACAATCACTCACACTCATCAAACAACAATAAATCAATTTTGACATCAATGACAACACCATATATGCTCATGCTCATGTTTCCAACAATATCATCACTGATAAGAAACTTCCAACAGTGTCATCCCCTTTCCAAGATGTTTTCTACCTATAATGAGATTACAGATATAGACCTAGTATATGTAGATGTTGTAGAATTCTTTCAAAGCATACATAGGGAAGGAGACAAGACCAACTTAGCATAATTATTTGTAGCTTCAAGATTAGTCGACATAGTTTCCTTTCTAGTGATAATATAATTCCCAAAGTTACTGTTGACTTGTGTCCAACACTACAACCAAAGAAAAAAGAATATTTTCTATCCATCAGGGGAAGTTGTATTAGACATTAGTCCAAAGGTGAAAGAAAGTGTGTTTTTCTTCCCACATATGCATAATTTATTATGTTTTAGACATGAAGAAAGCCTTTAATTTCTATGAGAAATAAAACAAGCAAGCTAAAAACTTTATATATAACCACCTTCTTGGTCCAAGGGAAGTTACATTGAAGATAGTGAATGTACAACACATAATTGAATTCAAAGAGGATGCAAAAGACCTCATTACACTCCTTATTAGGGTGCATGGATATCCTAACACCAAGGAATTTTACCCATGGATGTATTATTATATCTTGAATATAGGAGATATGAAGAAGATTGATTTGGATTCAATGATCAATGAAAATCCACACGATCAACTAGTTGATGTGCTGGAGGACACCTAGTTCTATACAACCTCATATTTAATATATCTATTGGATTACCAAGCCACTTTTCTTGGGTTAAGAAGAGTTGGCTCCCTCCAACAAGGAGAAATGATTGTATGATGATTACCCTTAATTGGATCTTAAGGAAAGTCAAATAAATTATTGCATTATCAATGATGTATATGTTTTTGCAGTGATAAGGGATAAAAATTGATTTTTCTAAAAGGATATCCATGGAATTAGCCTCTAAGTTGAAGAATTGGTGGAATTGGTATATCTAATTCAATACCTTCACTTGAATCAGGGTTGCAAGCTTCCATAAAGCACCATACAATAAATTTGTATATCCTAGTGATAAGTTGATCTTGTTAGAAATCTATAGACAAGTGGAAAAAATTCATAAGTTAATAGTCAACAAGTGTAATTATGGGTATGTCTTCCCCATAAAAGTGGGACTATATTCTTGTGCCAACATGCAATATGCTAAAATTGTAGAAGTGGAAATGGATCCTTTAGCTATGAACTCGCTAGGAGATATAAGGATAAAGTTTGATCCTATTTATAAAATCATCCTAGTGATAGGAGAATTCTTCCAACATGAGCCTACTTTAGAGGACCATTGGGGTAATTTCCTAGATGAATATTAGGTCAAAATTGAGGATTACTATAGGCTAGACCTGAATATAATGAATGCATATAATTTTAGAAATATACCCAAAGGGTTATAAGAGAATGGAAAATATTACATCTAGTGTACAATAGTGAAAGGGTATTTGATTGACCAATGGATGTGCTAAATTAGTTAGTCCCAAAAGACTCTTCAATTAACATCAAGTCTATCAATGTCATAGATGGATCAATATGATGGTTGGAGGATCCTTATCCAATTTTAGAACCATATCCCATGGATCAAGAGAACAAATAACTAGAGTCTTCTATGACATCAACAAGGGAGGAAGAACACCAAGGAGAAATAAGAGCTACCACTATCAAGAGGAAAAGGTTGGAGAAGCCAATGATCATGGAGTCAAGTGAGGATGAGGATAAGGAAGAGCATGTCTCATTCAATAGAAGAAACAGGGCATGTATTCAACCCACTCCTCCTATTATATCTTCATCTCCTCCTTCATCTCCATCTTTATACCCATCTTCATCTCCTACAAGGGATTCTCCCATTCATTCTCCAACAAAAAATTCACCACTCCACAAATCCCCTCTATAATTCACAACAAAAATTACCTCCTAGGCAAGCTTCTCCTCTAAGTGATAATTTTCCACATCAACCTCTTATTCCTCCACATCATCAATCTCCACCAAACATTCCCATTCCTCCACATTAGATTCTAGTTCCCTCACATCCTCATTCCTCTTTGCATACACTTGCACCTTCACCTCCTCACCCATAACAAGAAAACCTACTAGGACTAGATGGTGATGAAGTGGATCAAGTAGATGTGTTATTGAAGGAGTTGGGAGTTGAGAATATTGACACCCTAATGCAAGAAGAGAATCATCCACCTAAGGAATAGATTCAAAATTCACCAAGTGATAATAGAAATGTGGATGTGACTTCTCCTTCTTCTCCCCTTCAACCTCCACATATATAAACTATCAACCTTTCAATATGGCTCTGCCATACTATGCAAAAAATGAGAAAGGAAATATGTCCAAGAGAAGAAGATTTATTCTCATTGGAAGAAGTATTCAAGGCCCAACCAAGCAAGAAAAGGACTATATGACTCTCCACTATATTAGTGGATGAGAAAGGAAACAAAGTGGCACAAATAGCCACCCCCAAATGGTAGATAAGATTGAGGGCCAAATAATAGCTGAGGACAATGGAATAATAGGAAAATTTAGGGACCATGAACAGAGAAAAAGAGAAACAATCATTAAAATTAGTTTTCACCACTATACTTGAGGGAATGAAGAATGATGAGAATAAAAAAGAAGAAATCAAGGCTTGAGTGGGACAACTAGATTTGTATATCAATCACCTAGTTGGCCCTATTGACTCAATTGCACCTTCTCCCATGTTATTAGTAACATTAGATAAGGAGGCTCAACACCCAAACCCTAAAGGTGTTATCTCGACTACTAAAGAATGGAGAGAAGGACTACAAGCTCTTGGGGGTAGGGTAATTATAGAAGTGTTGAGATCTTATCAGAAAATTAGTGATGAGGAAAGTTTGTCAATGAAAATAAAAACTAAAGTATATGATGATCTATGTGGGATGAATATATTCTAGAAGAGTTGAGAGAGAGAGAGAAGGATGGGAGAGAGAGAGAGAGGAAGGTGGGGAGATTGAGAGAGATGGAAGGATGGAGGGAGTGGTAGACAGGGAGAGATATAGAGAAGTATATAGGGAAGGAGAGATAGAGAGGGAGAAGTAGAGAGAGAGAGATGGGGGGAAGGAGGGAGAGAGAGAGAGAATAGTGGGATAGAGAGTAGAGAGGGAAGGAGAGCGTGAGAGAGAGAGAGAGATAGAGAAGTATGTAGGGAAGGAGAGATAGAGAGGGAGAAGTAGAGAGAGGAATGTTTGAAAGCACCTATTTTAGGATTTTAGCCATAGCAACAAGGAAGTGAAATGTTTGATAAAATACTTTGGTAGTCATTAATGGAAAATGTGGTAGCATAGACAAGGTAGTGAGCTGTTTGAAAAAATGCCTAAGAAATTTGGTCTCATAGTGATGGCTCACTGCCTTATCTATGTTATTGCTTACTTTTATGTTTTGATAGATTTTTTCCAAGCATCCATAGTTTTTTCAAAATAACCTATTTTAGGATTTTAGCCATAGTAGCAAGGAAGTGAATTATTTGATAAAATGCTTTAGTAAACATGTATGAAAAATGTGGTAGCATAGACAAGGCAGTGAGCTATTTGAAAAAACATTTCTTTGAGGCATTTTTTTCAAAAAATTCACTGCCTTGTCTATGTTATTTCTTACTATTATACTTTGATAGATTTTTCTGGAAGCATCCATAGTTTTTTCAAAAGCACCTATTTTAGGCTTTTAGCCATAGTAGCAAGGAAGTGAACTGTTTGATAAAATTCTTTGGTAGACATGTATGGAAAATGTGGTAGCATAAACAAGGCAATGAGTTGTTTGAAAAAATGCAATGCGAATTAATGCTTTGAGTTTGAAAGATGTGCAATGCAATGTAATCAACAATATGAATATAAACTACAAAAATCTATTTTCTACAATTTATTAGTTAAACTCTTTATTTTATTACCTAAATGAAGCTTCGATGTCCACCTCCATTGGGAGGTGTTGTCGTCAAATAGCCAAGATTAACCTATTCAACATCCAAAATTAGATATAAGAATGCCATTCATATAACAATGCTATTGACATATAATATTTATAATTATTTACTAGTTAATAAGGAGGTGAAGGACTACTAAAAACTAAATGAACACTATGACCCTGAAACTTCATTATAATCATTAAACTAATTTAGTTAATCTTGCCTTTCAAAAATGAAATTTAATAAATTAAATTCAATGAACTTGCTAACATTTACTTGACTATCAAGGTTGAATGCCTTATTAAGGCTCAGGAATTTGTCATCACCATCTGATCGACCACATATGTACTCTACGCACGTGCATCATGACTATGTGTGGGGACATAACCAAAGGGTGTCTTGCAAGTCTAACAAATAGGAGGTTGAACTCTACTACCCGAAGACTCAGCTCACTCACCCTGTGCTACAAAATTGACATGTTGTATGATGCTCTGGGCCAGGGAACTAATCAACTCCAGTGTCTCAACCTCAGTACTCTCATTCACAATGAAAGGGATAGCCACATGCTCATATATTGGTCTAGTGAGTGCTTGTCTTGTTGGTTGTTGTGGGTTAAGACGTGCCCCCACTCTATCTTGTGTGGAGCCTCCACCTCTACCTTGGAACTCCCGCATAGCAAAATAGTTTGGTATTTTATTGAGGATAAACTTGTAGTTGAGTTTCCTCAAAAAATATTGCGGCACCTCATTGTTGTTGCATGGTTGGTCAAAAAACCATCCACCGCCTCTACCAAAAATGGTTCTTTATCCATTGGTGGTTGCACCAATGGATAGGGAACTTCTTGCTTGAAGGGTGTAAAGGTTGATTTGTTTTAGGGTTTGTGAATAAGGAACACAAGTCAAATTTTGTAATTTTCTCATCTTTCACTTGTTTATAGGACAATTTATCAGCATAAAATTGTTTATACTCTCTTTTCTTATCTGCCCAACTAGTTATTTGCTTGCTAATTGAATCTATGATTGATAACATCAATTCAAGTGATTAAGCAAGCGTGACTCTATGCAAGGTTGAGCTTACAGGATCTTTCAACCTCGCAATTATATCCTCAATTTTCTTTTTGTTGTTTTCAATTTGCCTCATTATATTTTCTTGAGTTCTTGGAGCATATTAAGGAATTGTTGGAGGTGTTTTTTGTTGGGGTTGTTCTTCAACAAGTATTTGGGGTTGAGGTGAAGAGGATTTTGAGGATTAGGAGGTTGATTTTCTTGAGTATTTTGGTGAAGATTGACAACGATTTGATTAATAAAATGCTGTCCAATAATGCGAGCACACACTTGAGGGTTTGAAGGCTGCGGGTTTGCAAGAAAATGTAGAAATGAGAATGATGAAAAATTTCCTTTCTTTTTGTTATAACAAGACATAATGCGCTCACCGCTCGCGTTATAACGCTATAACATAATCGCATTATGACTTTAAAAAAAATTAAAGATGGTTGGCCACTTTTTGGCCCCCATCTTTCTGCACTCACCCATTTGCCCCTTAAGAGCTTGTCATCTTGAGGGTGTCAAATTCCCTCCTCTAGAATATATATATATATATATATATATATATATGCATGTATATATGTAGATGTATATGTATATACATGTATGTAATAGATACAAATAATTTTAAAAAAAATATAGAATTATCAAATAATAAGCATTGGCATTTTAAAAAATGAAATAAGTGTATTACCAAAAAATAAAGTAAACAATGTAGATGTAATAAAATAGATATAATAAAATTTATGTATCTAAAAATTTAAAATAATTAATATAAATAAAATAAAATAATTCACAAATAAATATTAAAATTTATGTATCAATATATTGTAAATAAAATAGTTTTAAACTAAACTTAAAAAAATATAAAATGAAGTAATATTTCTTTATTTTATGATAATTAATTAAAATAAATAATTATTAAACTGTACCTGACTTATATCTTAAATTAAAGATACACCCGAATAATATCTTCTCGTTATTAGTTCGATACATTTAAGATATTTATAAAAATAGACCGTAAAATGCAGATGCATTCAAAGTGGTCATTTTCAATCTCAAATAAGCAATTAAAAAGTATAGCTAACATAAGGAGTGGAGGAGGCCACAACAAATGCTTGTCTGGAGAGTAGTCGCTAGCCACGGAAATGCCAAATTATATGGTGAAAATGACGGGACTTAACAGCCAGAAAAATTTAAGACAGTCTTTATTACAGTTGAAGATATAATGGCGGAGCATGGTATTCATCATCATAATTATAACACAGTAGCTACTTTGGCGATGAAGTAAAAGATTCACAATAATTATGTTGAACACGTTAACAGACAAATTATTAGGTTTAGGTGGCGTTGATCCTCCGTCTCATTATATATTCGGGTTTATAGTTGCTTTTGAAATAAACAATTTGAACAAAATTATAGAAATGGGTTCATACAATGAAAAAATTGCTCCCAGTGCAGCTGAACCAGCTCAGAACAATATGAAGGAGTCGGCCATGGATGCCCATTTTCTGCTGAGAGGTGGCAGGCCAAGTTATGAGAATAAAAAGTATTCAGAAGCCCAAATGGAAGTTTTGACAGCTTTGTGTGATACCTTGATTCCTTCTGTGGATCACGATGCAATTTCAAAGAGTGATCCACATGAGGAGGATGCGCTTAAATCTTTTTATGGCACCTCGGCTTCCCAGGCTGGAATACCCCTACATGTATACTTGTCTTTCTCTTTTTAAGTGAATTTTCGCAGTATATTTTAAAGTCAAGTACATAGTATTTAGTTTTACTGAGATCCTGGGTCTCAACGCAGTACGCATCAGCAGAAAATTGTATAATATTTAAGTTTATGGAGGTTTTTGGAGCTTCTTTCATAGAATCCGCATTCTTCTTTATATATTTTTATTTTATTGTTATTTAAGTTTATTGAGATTTTGGGTCTCTTTGCCATCCATTATCAGAGCTAAGAAGGAAATCTGCGCTCGTTTCGGCTTTACCCACATTCTTATTTCTATACACTTCTGAGAAAAAAGAATAGAAATGAAAAGGCAGAGGAGATTATATTATGACATGCGTTTTCGTTTGTATGAAATTGAGAGAAATTAAACATTAAGGATTGAGATTATGTGTTTTAATTGGTTTGTTTTTGGAAAACAATTACAGTTAGCAGGATATATGTCTGAGCGCTTGGTACACGCTTCTTTGGGATTGATGAGCCTAATATTATGGCTTCTTTCAACATGGTTCGGGACATTTATATTGTGTGGGAGATTATCTCTATCTTGCCATTATCCCTATTTTCAAAGGTTTTCCCAGGTTCGACAACATAGAAGGGAGGAAATTATGCTTTCTTGGTCACACAGCTCCTTCTATCTCTTTCGTCAACTATTTAAGGCCATCAAATTCTTATGCTGCCTTACATTCTACACAAAGGTATATCCATTAAGGTATATTTGTAATTTTGTGTTTTTAAATTGCAAAAGCACAGCCCTTCCCATACATTTATAGATATTAGATGATGCTCATTCAATGTTCTTTAAGGTTTTGTATATTTCCTAAAATGTGTAAATGTATGCTAGAACACCTGAAATACATGAGTATGGAGCTCTGGAAAAGGCTGTCAGAATAGGTGCCTGAAATTTTAGTAAATTCTGTTTCTTGAAATTGCAAAAGCACTTCATTAATAAGCTCTTCCCATACATATTTTGCACCAGTTTTATGGGAGTACAAAGCTTTTGGAATAAACAGTGTAGAAGATTTATAATCAAAGTTTTTTTATCACAGTCTATATTTTATTATGTTGCATACTTTATATTACTGTTGCAGTTTAAATTACCTTTCGTTCCAATATGTGCTTATAACTGTTATTTAAAGGTCTTGAGCTATGCTAATATTTTAGTTCACTTGCTTGATTGCATACTCAATGTTTTCTATTTTAATCTTCAAATCAGCCAGTGTAGGATTTGGTCCTGCTTTTTACAGATGAAAATTATCTATAAAAATGGAAAATAATCTGAAGACAGACGAGCTCTCTTTCTGGTTTTGTTGCCTTGTTTTCTTCCATATCTAAATTAAGTGCCTTTTTTTATGCAGACAACAGACACTGAATCTTCTAGAAAGTTATAATGACTTTCACAGTGATTTTTATTAGATTTTATTTGTAATACGATCGTTAGAGATATATACAATAAAAATATGAAGTAACATTAGATAAATGGTAACAAGGTAGCTTAAGGGACAAGACCACCACCTATAATAGTCTCCCGAATATTGGACTGTTCTTTTAAGACATGATTGTATTAATGGCCCTAATAGGCTAATATCCAAATGGGTTTCTGGGGAAGAAAAGGTGCACCAGTATCCTTTAATGTGCTACAATTGTTTCCGATTGTAAGAGGTAGAAGTGATGATTGCCGGACCTACTCTTCCAAACAGCAGTTATTTGACTCAATTTTTGTAGGTATACCCATACTACTATATGCGTCTGCCCTGTAAAATGATAGATGTCATGAGCTGTACTCCAACTTCATGTTTTAATCCAAATTTTTTTTTCTTAAAAAGAGTATTAGGTATGTGGATATATGTCTGTTCTTAATTTTGATGATGGATTAGACGATGGACTATAGAATATAATCTAAAATGTGATTAAAAATACTTAAAATTCTAATGAAAGATTTTAACTTCTGTGCGTATCCTTTTTAAATGTTCTTATATTTGATCTCTCAATGTGACCATGATCCAATTCTTTTATTTGAAAGACTAACATGAT
This sequence comes from Sequoia sempervirens, assembly GCA_007258455.2. Taxonomy (NCBI): domain Eukaryota; kingdom Viridiplantae; phylum Streptophyta; class Pinopsida; order Cupressales; family Cupressaceae; genus Sequoia; species Sequoia sempervirens. The sequence continues at coordinate 14,479 of VDFB02136139.1, forward strand.
GTTGATCCATATTCCTTTTATTTTTAATCTAATATCTCTCTATTGTTTGTACGTATTTCTTTTTATTTGTCTTGATTTGCTGACTCTGTGCTTTTCAATATAAACTAAATCTCCATTAAAGGTACTCTTGTTTTTCTCAATTACACAATTGCAAAACAATTTCGAAGACCAAAATTTTCTCCTGGTCTAATAATTTCTTAGAACAAAATGTTAAAAAGTTTTTTCCTCTTCCTCCGTACATCATTAATGTACATGTACGGAGGAAGAGGAAAAAACTTTTTCTTTAATCGTAGGCTTGAGTTTACTCATTAATGTATAAAAAGCCATTTCATTTAAAAAAAATCAACAGTGACATGGAAAATCAATTTTTATCTGTCACGTAAATTAACTGTCAGCTGTAGATGTCAGTGCTGGCAGCTGTATTGTTTGCTGTTGTTACTGCTGCTACAGCTCTTTTATCATGTAATTAAATAACTGCTGTAGCTGTTATTGCTAGTTTGCTTTGTATTTGCAAGTTTTCTGCAGTTTTACATTGCATTCTCTTTGTAATGACTGAAAATTTTGCAGGTGGACAAGAAGAATGAAAATCCTTCATGGAAAGCAATGGGTTACTGTGGACCAGACCCGGAGCTGCTATCCAAGAGAAGGAAGCAAGCCACGAAAGGCCCATTGCATGACAAGGTCATTGACTTGCAAGATGTTGCAGTAAGTAACATCGGCAACACTCTGCGCAATGCTGGTTGTGAGGTTATAGAGGGGAGTTCCGGAAAAGGAAAGAAGAAAGAGAAATCACTTACTATAAAATGCGACGTAGTGATGGTTGGGTCGGGCAGCGGAGGAGGAGTGGTTGCAGGGGTGCTTTCAAAGGCCGGACACAAAGTGATTGTGGTAGAAAAAGGAAAATACTTTGCAAGGAAGGATCTGTCCTTACTGGAAGGGCCATCGATGGATCAAATGTATGAGGGGGGCGGGCTCTTGTCCACGGACGACCTCGGGGTGACCCTTCTCGCCGCCTCCACCGTGGGCGGAGGGTCGTCCATCAATTGGTCTGCCTCCCTCCGCACGCCTGCTCACGTAATTTCCGAGTGGACCGACGAACTCAAGCTCCCCCTTTTTTCCTCGCTGCAGTTTTCTCAAGCCACGAGCGCCGTGTGCGAGAGAATGGGTGTGAAGGAGGGTGTGTGCAGTGAAGGGCTGGGTAACAAGATGCTGAGAAAGGGCTGCGTGCACCTTAACTACGAGGTGCTCAACATTCCGCGCAACGGCGATCCAGAGCATCGGTGCGGGTGGTGCTGCTTCGGCTGCAAAGACGGAACGAAACAGGGCACGCAAGAGACTTGGCTGCTCGACGCCGTCAATCACGGGGCCGTCATTCTCTCATCATGCAAAGTCGATAGAGTCATCCTCACAGACCGCGGAGGCCGCAAGAAAAAGGCGGCGGCCGCAGGAGTGGTGATTGAGGTAGGAAACAGAGGATTATGTATGGAGGTGCACTCAAGAGCCACAGTGGTTTCCTGCGGAGCGCTCTGTAGCCCTTTCCTGCTTAAAAAGAGTGGCCTGAAAAATCCTAACATTGGGCGCAACCTCCACCTCCATCCCACCCAGATGGCGTGGGGCTTTTTCCCCGACGCCAGTGAAAACAGCTACGAGGGTCCCATCATGACTGCAATGCATTCAGTGAGCGACCCATCTGGCTACGGAGCCATTATCCAGACCCCTTCGCTTCACCCAGGCATGTTTTCAGTCATGATGCCGTGGATATCCGCTCTCGACATGAAAGAACGAATGTTGAGATTCTCCAGAACGTGTCATCTGTTCGCTTTGGCCAGAGACAAAGGCTCCGGCACCGTCAACCAGCCGGGCAACTTAACATACCGCCTGAGCTCCCATGACGAAAAGAATCTGAACAAAGGAATCGAAAAGGCTCTCAGGATTCTTGTCGCTGCGGGTGCCCAAGAAATCGGCACTCATCATTGCAAGGGTGAGCGTTTGAAGATCCCCGTTTCGAGTGCGGAGGAGATTGAGAGGTTTATAAAAAGTGTCAGCTGGAGGCGATTGAAGGACTTGTCGACGCCTCTATGCTCTGCACACCAGATGGGCAGTTGTAGAATGGGGGCGGACGAGCGTGTTTCAGCAGTGGACGGGAGAGGTGAGTCGTGGGAAGTGAAGGGATTGTTTGTGGCGGACGCAAGCGTGCTGCCAACTGCTCTAGGGGTTAATCCCATGGTTACTGTTCAGTCTATTGCTTACTGCATTGCTAATTTTGTTCACCACTCTCTCAAAACCAAGCCAGAAAATTAGCAAAATCATTTTACAGCAATTCTGAATACGCACATGTTCGAAGCCCAATCTCACTGATATGCCAATCGTTCATGCTTTATTTGTGACGGCATAATTGGTAGCTCGAGTTACATGTAGCACTTGCCTTACTGGAGGAACTTTGCCTGTCTTCTCCAGTTTAGTTAAGTTCACTGTATTCGGTTGTGTATTTCAGTTTACCGCCATAGCAATCTACTTTTATCCACTCCAGGTTATAGAACCTATTAAAATGTATGATTTCGAAGGTCTCTTCATTTTCATTTTGTGATAAAGTTGTATGAAATAAGATGATAATTTAAGCAATGCAATTATATTTTAAAATAATTTATTATTTATAGGGGAAAGGAATCATTAGTTGAGCATGTTTCAATAGTTGTTATATTATTTGTTGATTTAATATCTAATATTTTTAATAATATTGAACCAATAGTTGTGACTTTAAAGTTGTCATTGTTGATGATAACTATCAATAATTGAATAATATGTATTCCTTAGATCTAAAAAGAAAAAAATCATGTGATGCCACATAAGTGCACCAATAAAACATGATTTAGTGCACAAGTATGAGTCTCACTTTTTTTTTGACCTTTTTGGACACCTCAACAAAAAGGATGCTGATGTGGTATCATATTTGATGATGTGGCCCTAAAGCCTTAGTTATAAGTAGGGGCATTGCCAAGCAAGCTGCTGCAAAAGTTTTGGAATTTTTTGAAATTTCCACGTAGAATTTTGAGAAGCAGAAGTTAGAGTGCTCAACTATTGGGTCCTCTCCCCTAATTTAAATATTGAAATAGGTAAATGAAAGTAAGAGGGATTGGCATTTATCTAAATTTTACTATAATATTAATTTTTAATATTTAAATAATTTGTAAATTACAATTTTGAATTGAATTTTTAAATTAAGATTTGGAATGATTGAAATCTAATAATCTTGAGATCTAAGATAAAAGTCACCCACAATTTGGTCTAGATGGTATGATCTTGTCTAAGTGGTGTGACTTCAACTAATATTGAGTTTCTCATTTGATACATGCAAAAAAGATTCACCTACATGTAGATCTATATCAAAAAATAAGGTGATGTTAAGAAAAACATTTTAGAGTCTGCTAGAATATAAGAATAGATCATGGACCTGCATTTGCTAAACAAATATGCAATAAACAACTCTAACGACCATGTTGGTAGTTTTAAGATTGGAAGCCACAACTATAAAAAAAGTGTAATAGTCTACCTTTTTTCTCACCACCATTTCCATCAAATTCTCTTCTTCATTCTCCACACTTTTCCTCAAACTCTTAGTAAATTTTACACTCTACATAGATGGGCTCTCACTTCCATCTTTAATTTGGTAGTTTTAAGATTGGAAGCCACAACTACAAACAAGTGTAATAGTCTACCTTTTTTTCTCACTACCCTTTCCATCAAATTATCTTCTTCATTCTCCACACTTTTCCTCAAACTCTTAGTAAATTCTACAATCTACATAGATGGGCTCTCACTTCCATCTTTAATTTTTGTTAGGTTGTTTTTAGAGGGTTTTATATCAACCGAGAGGGGTATCCATCCACCAAAGTCATCTAGGGCATGATTTCAATCTCATACTTTATTTTGTTGAGCCTTGCTCTTTAACAAAAAATAATTCCTATTAGACTCATTAGAACCATTCAACTTTACCACTAACCTAAGAGTCAATTCATTGTTAGGTATTTTCAATAACTGCAGAAGTAACAATTAAAGCAAATATTTTGGTTTAATTTTTTGAAAATTGAACATGTTTTCTATGATTTACTTACATTATTATTAAAAAATAAAATAACTTTTCAATTAAATTTTTTGCCTTATATAAGTAAAATAAAATAATTCTTAATTAAAAATTAAAATTTATGTATCCATGTATCTATGTATTAAATAAAATAACTCCAAACTCAACATTTTTAGATAATATATTTAAGATGTCTAGAATATTTATTAATTAATGTCCAAGGACATTCTACAATGACAACACGAATGTGTTAACAAAAACTCTTACCTTTTACCTTAAATTTGATAGTCATATACATGTCAAAATATTAATATTTAATAATAAATATAATATAATAAAATATAGAAGAACAAATACAAATAAAATTTTAAAATTAAATCAATTTTTATACAAATATACAAATAGTATTTATTATTTAAAAATTAAATATTTAAGTAAAATATAAAAAAAAATATAAAACTAAAATTAATCTACTATTTCATAATTGAAATTTATTAACAAATAGTTTTAAGAAAAAATATTAGTACATAGAATAATAAAGTAGGCAATTAATGTGGTTCATTCCCATTCAAGTTTGAAGGTGGCGAGGGCGACGTTACCATTTCTCTCAGTGTTTTTTGATTTATTCGACAAACCTCAAGGTGTAGGACAAAAATGGCTGAGCATTGGAAATTCATAGTTGAGATGTTGGTGGAATCGATGGTTTTTTTTGGGGTGGATACCCCAATAGCCCTAGATTGCAAGGATCACCAAAATGCCTTCTGTGAGGTTACAGACTAGTGCCTCAAACACATTTTGCTCAACATTGACTCACTAACAGTGGTGGCTGTGAAAATGGTGCTTGGCAAGGGGCATTTGGAGCACAAGGAGTATTTTAGAGTGAACTTGCAGGTGGCTTCGAGGTTTCTAGACTCTGTTTTGGACAATTGTGTTCCCAAGGCGAAGGCAAAAAATTATATGGAAAAACTGTTCAAAAAAGATTTGTTGGGCAACTTGGAGGAATTTTTAAAGGTATCCATTCTAGGCAAGGGAGCCCTGCGGCCATGCGACATGGACCTGGTAAGGAAATCGGGTGAGGTAATCAAAATTTACCCTTTCCTTCTCGATTTAAAGGGGATGGCCCTGGTGAGGCACAAAATGATAGTTGCAATTGTAGTGAATTTCGACTAGCAGAGGTCAATGGCCTTGGATGGGTTAAAGAATTTGATGCCTTTGCGAAGGAAAATGGCTTTCTATAAATGTTGGGTGCCCTTTGTTTCCCTTTTTCTCTAGTGTCGGGTTTGGGTTTGTTGAATGCGCTATGTCTCTATCTCTATAATGTTTTGGTGTGGTGGTTCTTGGTCTCGTCGGGTATGGCATAAAGATGGGTCTCTGTAAAATGAAAGCTTCCATTACAGTAATGTTGGCGCACCAAGGGTGGGAATTTTGTCAATATTGTCTAGTATGAATGTTTTTTGCATTGTCTAAAGGGTGGGCTCGCATGGATAGTCGCCATTTTTGCTTGCATTATAGGCAACTGCTTCGAGTCTGGTGGTTCCATTGGTGACAAGGTCCAGGTGTAGCATGCCCTGGTGGTAAATTTTGGTTTGTGTCCAATCTCAATCCCTTCATAGTAGAGGCTTGTAAATATTTTCAGTATAGATTAATATACTCTCTCTTACGAAACAAAAAAAAAATTATTAGTAGACATTAAGAAAAATTAATCATTTTTAAAATAATATTTTTGTAAATAATAAAGTTTTTAAAATATGTCCCCTCTCCCAACACATAGTCTCTATTTATTACTTGGCCTATTCTTCACAAGAAAGATGTTTTCTACAACATTTAGTTTATTTGTCCCCCAATGATAGTGTAGATGTTATGGAAAGAAAGAAATAGAAGAATCTTTTAGAATAATGAATTATTGAGTGAATCTTTTTTCAATAAATCAACACAATTTGAAAATGACATGTGACAACTACAAAATTCTCAATCAGAAAAAATAAAAATTTGAAGCCTAAACTATTCTACTTGAACAACAAATTGGTAGTGGCCAACATTTAGATCAAAGGTGACTCACTAATAATTATAAATGCCCTATGTTAGGAGGGTCATTCCTATCCACATCACATTGATATCCTATGAATACTAATATATCCTTGATTCCTTCTAGATGAGGGTGAGTTCAAGGACATTAGAATTATGTTAATATGATTGTAGACCTAGCTTGTCATCAATCCTCTAACTCCGAGTGACATTCATTATAATGACATTTGGGAAAAATGAAGGTAAGAGAAAGAAAAAGGTAAAATGTGTGTCAAATTTCTAAAGGTTGCAACTACAAATTTA